>VZDJ01007754.1:20268189-20371620 GCA_008694505.1 Cyanoderma ruficeps
GGGGGGGGGGGGGGGGGTTGGGTGGTTTTTCTTAAAGCCTCTATACTAATGACTGAAGTATGAAAGACAAGATTAAAAAAACCCACTTATTTTTAGATGTACATAGAGAGAAGCAGATTTTCCTAAGTCTACATATAAAAAATGTGAGAGACCAGAACTCTTCCCTTAGATTAGAATATAGCTATTCCCTGTAACACAGTAACGGTTTTAATGGTATTGCTCATGCTCATTTTTCCTTCCGCATCCATCTCAATAGTGCCAGGGAAACCTTTTTCCTCAGTTGGTTTTTTCTTTGTTTTATTTTCCTTGGAACATACGGGGGCATTTGAAAGCTCAGGTAGACATCAAAGTAATTGTGTTTCTTGTAAGATATTTTCTTCTCTGGGATCATGAGATCTTGAAGGGTGAAAAGAAAGAAGCAGCGGTCTTATTGCTGAGTAATACACACCTCAATAGTCACTCTCAGAACAATTTTGCTTTTAAATAGCTGCATTGAAACTGCTCTTTAACCAGCCATCATTAATAGTGGGATGCAGCAAGTGCTGAGTGGTACCAGTGGGTCTAGCCTTCAGTTCTGAAGTACTTGTTCTATGCAGTCTGTGCATGCATCGACATCAGGAAAGGCAGTTTTAAGTTAATATCACAATTTCTGATGCTCTAATCTTTATAGTACTATATCACTGAAGTTCTGTAAAAGGTCTGTGTGTTAAACCTAGTCAGAATGTTTGAAATCTTTCATAGTTAATAGTTCTTATTAATAACTTACAATCTTAAATGAAGTTGAGGCTTGGGGGTTTCTTTCTAACATGTGGTCAAACATGGTGCTCTCGGTGCTGCATGCCACTGCTTCTGGTTACCTGCAGCTTTCCAGTGATTCCTTTACTATTTGCATGCTTCTGTAGAAGTCTGTGACCCTTTTAATAAGACAGTTACATTTTCTTTTGTGCTTATATATAGTACTGAGCACTAGACTTGTACAGCAATACAGCTGTGATTTTTCAGAATGCATACTTGCCACTTGTAATGGCAGGAGAAATGGAAGGATTTGGCAGATAGTACTTTTTGGGGTGCTTTTTTTCTTTTATTTACACAACCATATGATTTATTTAAGCTGAGAAATAATCCAGCCTTGTGCTCATCTGTAATTGTGTTTTTATCATCAGTTTAATTAGTCAAGGTACATTTTTTTGGATTTAAATAGACTAAATGTGCTAATTTAATGATCTGGAATCTTGTTAAAATGGGTAAAATAGTGTAGTATTGATAGTACTGCTAAATAAATGTCTGAATTGCTTGTGTTTCATGCCCCTTTCATCTGTCAGTGGCAATCGTGCCTCAGTACGATATATTAGATTCAACACCTGTACAACATGCAGTTCTGTTTCAGTTGCAGCCTTTTTGCATTCAAATTGCTCTCTTTTTTAGCAACAGTTGAGATTGTTCAGAACTGTACAAGATTGTCTGCACTGTAGCACTATTATGTAAAGATGAAAACTGGGCATAAACTGGATTTATCTTTTACTTACATAGAACCCACAAATTAAATTATGTGTTAAATATATTTGCATTTGTCAAGATGAGAATCCTGCTTTTAAAAAAATCTTCCGATGTGTTCTCTCTGACAGAAATCTTGTGTTTCAGTGCCTGACTAATCTCTGCCTTGCTGATGCCATTGAATGAGCTTTGTATGTGAAAGCTCCACTAATCCTTGTACTTACTGTTTGAATGTTTGCTACAGGAAGCGAGCAGCTGCAAAGCATCTAATAGAGCGCTACTACCACCAGTTAACTGAGGGCTGTGGAAATGAAGCCTGCACGAATGAATTTTGTGCTTCCTGTCCAACTTTTCTCCGTATGGATAACAATGCAGCAGCCATTAAGGCCCTCGAGCTTTATAAGATTAATGCAAAACTCTGTGATCCTCATCCCTCCAAGAAAGGAACGAGCTCAGCTTACCTAGAAAACAATTCCAAAGGTGCCCATAACAATTCCTGCACTGACAGAAAAATGAACAAGAAGGAAATGCAAGGCCCGAGAGATGACTTTAAAGGTAAGATGTTTACAATTTTCCTGAAATAAAACGCATTTCATATGCGTGAGTACAGGCCAACAGAATTCACTCTGGTGGTGTTCTGCTGACTTTAGTAAAATACAGTAATAGACAATTGAGTATTTTACTATGGAGTCACAAAAATGGGTGGTTTAATGCTGAACACGGATTCCAAATCTGGATCTTGACCACATCTCTGTTAAAATCGACATGCATTTGTTGTCTTACAAGAAAAATGGTTTTTGCAAATATGGAAAAGCTTGAAATGCTGTTGTATGACTGTTTTAGTTTTGCTAGTTTCGTAATTATTCTGCAGTTAATAAGCTGTAAAAGTTATACTTCTAGCTAATTCCAGATTCTCCATTAAGAAACTTAACTGGTGAAAAAAATGATGCAGTGGGTGTTAGGCAATACATTCACTAAGCTAAAAAATGTATAAGCACAGTTATTTTTAAGCCAGTGTAATATAAAATACTGTTCTGTAAATGTTTTTTAACTTCTGTTTAGTTTCTCAAGCTATCTCTAACAGTATATGCATACTAATAGAAGAATATTAGTTGTCACCACAACCCATGATGCAAACACATTGAGAAACCAGGCCAAATGGTTTTTAAAGCCATTAACCTTTGAGCAGACCACCTTTAAGTATTCTAGCAAAAAGTGGTAGAAACACAAGATCAGATTCATTTATTTTAGCTAAAGAAAGTGAAATTGTTTACAGCAAAGATTTAAAAAACCGTACTGAATTGACAATAAAACATAGTACTGTGTTACAAGCAACCCAAGGTGTTCCAGTCAGTAGCAGCATCAGTTTCTTCTTTATCTGATGCCAGGATTTGTACCCAAATGATTTATGATCTGAATAAGCAAAGAGGCAAACACTAAGGAAGGGGAAATGGAAGGCTATGTAGCATTAGATGAGCGAGAGGCACATTAAATCTGTTTTGTAATTTGTCTCTTGATTTTTTTTTATTTGTCATGGAGCTTTTCAGATACAAAATTTTCCTTATTCTGTCTAACCATCCCCTCTCCCCAAGGCAGGTACATAAGAGTCTCCTCAACCTACCTCCAGAGACAGTCTGTTGGCTACAGCAGTGACTCAGACTTCATCTCTGGGAGCATCACAAGTATTGACCTTTCTTTGTAGCTGTATAGACAGACAGCTTTAATGCATTCTAAAATCTCATCTGAGGGTTAGCTACCTTTGGAATTGAATGATGTCTAAGGAATCTTTTTAAGGTCTGTCTGCTACAACAGTTACTGGGAAATCTGCAGCAAAGTTTAGCAAAACCAAAGAAAAGGATGCATGGCTTGCTTTTATGCTTGACATAGGTTTCAAAGTTCTAAATAAATTGAAAGAGATATCCTTCAGAAATAATTACTTAAATTACTTTTTTGGAGTTCCTGAAATAGTAAAACCTTTAAAAGAGTGAATGAGGCATTCCTGTTTAAGTACGGAAATCTGAAATTTGTTATATTGTTAAATTGTCAACTTGTGCTGATAATTTTTATGCCATGAATAATGTCTGTGGTCCAGAGTCAATGAAATTGAGACTGTGGTCCTCATTTTGAGGAGCCGTGTCATGGAACATCATCTGTATCAGCAGATAAATTCTCTTAACACAAGAAAAGTAAAGACTTCGTTTAGGACAAATTTTGCTTCCTGAATTTGCACTGCAGCAGGTAAAAATAGATGTTGCGCTAAGCTTGAATCCTTTCATAATGTTTCCAGTAGAGCTGTTTTTTTTAACGGGACAGATTTTAGTTTTGAGCTTGTCAGTGTCTTCTGATTGGAAGTCAGTCTAAGTTTAGACATAAACTTAACCCTTTCCTGTGTTATATGTGCTGTAAGAGTGGTTTGGCATTCTGTGAAAGTCAATAGGTTGTCTGTCTTTGCATCGTCTAGTTTGTATTTTTAATTTAATGACTTCTTGGAATGAGTATCAGTGCAGGTAGTTGCATTTCAAAATATTTTAGTGCACCACGTCTTTATTAAGCATTTTATTAAAGTCTTTATTAAAGTGATACATTTTCTGCAGAGGTAGGTAGTTCTAGCATGGTAAATACAGTTCTAAGATGTTTTCTAGATCTCTAGAGATGCTATTAAACAGATTCTGTTTTAGTTCTAAATTATGTGTCAGTTCAGAAGAATCTGCTTAAACTAAAATATCTTTTTAGGGTCTGATCATGTGGTAATCCTACTGTAAATCATCACTTGATGTGAAAGCATCTGTGGGTTCGGTTTGAAAAGTAACATAGAAAGCTATAAATAATGTTTTCTTTCTTTTTTCTAAAGAAAAAGGAAGATTTCAAATAACAAATGGACCCTTCAAATGACTTATTTTGTATCAGGAGTTTGGGGAGAGGGAGAACAGACAGGTATTTGGAGCAGATGATGTATGTAAACCATCTTGTTCATCTGAATAGCATGTTGATGAGTATACCCAAGTTGCTTATCTTAGTGAGGCCTCACATGCAAAGAGATAATCTACATGCTGTGCTGTATTTGTAATTTAGAAGGCAGCATAAATTTCAGAGCATATATTGAGGGTTTGGGGAGGGTTTTCAGCCATCAGTTTAGTCTAAAAACAGTTGCAGAAAGCACTAAAAAGAGAAATAAGCAATCTTATATTCCCGTTAACATACAACAAAACAAGTGATTGAGTCTTTTCTTCAAAGTCTGGTTTGAAAAAATGGTTGATACAGTGTAGTTTGTTTAGTTTAATGACTTACACATTAACCGTGCAGATTTACCAGAAGACTGTATTGTCACAGCCTTATTCATTAAGTCTTTTAAGGTTTAAACCTCTTACTGATTGCACTTGCTTAGACAATACAGTACTGTTAACTACCAAATGGAATTAATTGGCTGCAAAACAGTTTCACCATTGTGCACATTCTCTGATTGACATCCACGAATAAAATATTTTACAAAGTCAGTGAATAAAATCATGATCTGTCTTGACATTCAGCACTTACACTGTTTTTGCAGTTTTAATGATGATATGACACACAGATTTCTTGGGTAGGGCAAACCAGAAGTATTTTTTTTATATTTTTGATTTTTATCTGAATAAAACTAATATCTTTATCTTTTTATAGATGTGACTTTTCTAACAGAAGACAAGATATATGAAATTCTTGAACTATGTCGAGAAAAAGAGGATTATTCCCCTTTAATCCGGGTGATTGGGAGAGTGTTTTCTAGTGCTGAAGCACTGGTACAGAGTTTCCGAAAAACCAAGCAGCACACCAAGGAGGAGCTCAAGTCTCTTCAAGGAAAGGATGAAGACAAAGATGAAGATGAAAAGGAAAAAGCTGCCTGTTCGGCTGCTGCTATGGAAGAGGATTCTGGTGCATCATCATCTTCATCATCCAGAATAGGTGATAACACACAGGGAGATAACAACCTCCAAAAACTAGGCCCAGATGAAGTGTCTGTAGATATTGAAGCAGTCAGACGGGTCTATGATAGGTTACTTTCTAATGAAAAAATAGAAACTGCCTTTTTAAATGCACTTGTGTACTTGTCACCTAATGTGGAATGTGACTTGACTTATCATAATGTGTACTCTCGGGATCCTAACTATCTGAATTTGTTTATTATCGTTATGGAGAATGGCAATCTTCATAGCCCAGAATATCTGGAAATGGCTCTACCGTTGTTTTGCAAAGCAATGAGCAAACTACCCCTCGCAGCTCAAGCAAAACTGGTCAGATTGTGGTCTAAGTACAGAGCGGATCAAATTCGGAGAATGATGGAAACATTTCAGCAGCTTATTACTTACAAAGTCATAAGCAACGAGTTCAATAGTCGTAACCTCGTGAATGACGACGATGCTGTTGTTGCTGCTTCAAAGTGCTTGAAAATGGTTTACTATGCAAATGTAGTAGGAGGGGATGTGGATACAGATCATAATGAAGAGGAAGATGAAGAACCCATCCCAGAATCAAGTGAACTAACCCTTCAAGAGCTGTTGGGTGAGGAAAGAAGAAATAAAAAAGGTCCCCGAGTGGACCCACTGGAAACTGAACTTGGTGTTAAAACTATAGATTGCAGAAAACCACTTATCCCTTTTGAAGAATTTATTAATGAACCACTGAATGATGTTCTAGAAATGGACAAAGACTACACTTTCTTCAAAGTAGAAACAGAGAATAAATTCTCATTTATGACCTGTCCTTTCATATTGAATGCTGTTACCAAGAACCTGGGATTGTATTATGACAATAGGATCCGGATGTACAGTGAAAGACGCATAACTGTGCTCTACAGCTTAGTCCAAGGGCAGCAGCTCAACCCGTATTTGCGGCTGAAAGTGAGACGTGATCACATCATCGATGATGCGCTTGTCCGGGTAAGTCCCGCAGCAGCACGGAGCTTGGGTTGGTTGGTTCTGATAGTGCAAACTACAGGGGCTTGGAGTACCTGAAAAGGACTCTCTGGGAGTGCATGCATGTATACTGGATTTCCTCCAGAAGAATCTCAAATAGCTTTATTGTTTGAATTCTAAGCATGATGCTGAAGATTTCTAAGCTCAGCAGAACTGCTTCTGCTCAGAGTGGATGCAGATTTAGATGTTTTCAAGTGTCAAGTAGCTCTTATTCCCCCATTATCAGATTCTGCACAGATCTTGATAGTGATCAACTTCTGTTTCTTTGTCCTCTGCACTGTCCTGGATCATCTTTTGGTGGTAGGGATTTTTCAGATGGAAGTTAGAATTAAAACATTTTAGTTTTTAATTTTAGTTTTGTGCACTGAAAAATTTCTAGAAATAAAGCATTATTTTAATTTGGTGCCGATACTGATATGACCGAGAAAGGAAGACAAACCTGTTAATACCAGAGAAGTATGAGGGCAACCTGTTTATGAATATGCTGACTTCCTAAATTAAAACTTAATGCCATTTCTTCATGCATTTTTGGAAGAGGGGAATCATACAGAATACAAATCATTTTACAGTAAATAGGTCCATATATGTTCTTAATATGTTCTTTAATTTTAGGACCCTTCCCTTGCTTTTTAAGGCTGGTAATTTTCAAAAACTCATTTGCTCATGTTCTGTTATTAGAGCACAAGGTTTGCAAGTTTTTAAATTTACCCATGGCTTTAAAACTCCAGAGAGGTGTTCAGTGAGGTTTTGGGGAAGTTACCTGATTTTGCCTGTCATCCCAGCTGTTACTTGTAGTTAAATTTGATTACTTTAACTGCCAGTGAAGGTCATTTGTGAGAACCCTAAGCGACCTCCTACCTTGATTTTTCTGTATGCCTAAGAATTTCTAGCTGGGTTAGCTGCATCATGGGAATTGCTGATATTATGACTTATCGAGGAAAACATTTTTACCAAAAGAAAAAATGAAATTGCAATGCAGAAATGGCTTCTATCTGTAAACTCAACTTTCTCTTAGGCAAATAAATATAAAAATATTGTGTACCAGTTTTTTTAAGAAGACTCTTTGTAATTGCACTACCTATCAGATTTACAGTTGTGTCCAGTTATGTTTTGTCATACTATTGTAATGGAGTTTATTCCCTGAATGTTCAGCTTTGGGCACATAAATACTGGAAAAAAGGGAAGGATAACGCTTTCTCTTTAGGAGAGGATAAGCTAAAAGAGCATAAGAGAGAGCTAGTTTTAGGATGTTCCTTTCAATGTCAATTCCAGCAGAGCAAAAGCAAACCTTCCTTTTTATGCTGATAATAAGAAAGAAAGTAAGTCCATAAATATAAGAAAAAGGCATTCTTTCACATACTGCTTGTTGTGGAAGTTGAAACCTTTGAAGACCAAAAAAAATGTATTTAGTGTAGGTTAAAAAGCTTGTGGGCAGCATCAAGTTGCAATGGAGCCAGAGCAGTCACTGCTGTGCACAGTCTTGGCCTGTAGGAAGTTCAGGAAATTTAAAACAGATTAAGCTCAAACATAGTAATCTAAATGGTGATGCACTTGCAGCAGCCCTTGCTCAGCCTGGCAGCCTGAGTTACATGCCTGGGCAATTGCCATGGTTCCTCCTGTGGCTGTTAATTTAAGATATCAGAGACACTAAATTATGGTGACCTGACTGTCAGAGCCCTGAGAAAAGTAAGGATTTTAACTGTTTATTCTGGGACAGAAAGTAAAGGGAAAAGATAAAATTGTTCTAAATTCATGTAATCTGAACTAAACTGTAGTGGTAGCCAACAAGACCAAGTGCAGCCCAGGCATTTCTCAGAAGTGGAAAATGGATTATATTCAGTAAAATGGATATGAACACAGATGAGCCATCCAGAGTGGAGGAACAGAGTATGTGCTGTTTCAAACAGATGATACAAGGTAGCTGTTGTGCAGTGATGTGGACTTAGGGAAAATTGTATTGTATTGTATGAAGCGGGTACAGAATCCACCTTTTAACTATTGATATGTCTTAACTGATGATACAGAGTATCATTGTTCAAGGAATATATCTTAAATATTCCCCAGGAAGTGTTAGTGAATGGAACGCTCTAATGTCACTGTTGACCAGAGTGCCTATTCTCTTTAATTTGTTTCTTCTCATTTTAATGTCAGAAAGGATGCAGTAGAAATACATTTGGAAAGCTCAGTCTTTGAAAAGAAACTTCAAAGTCCCCTTAAGGGTAAAAAAGATGATGGAGAGGACATAAAAGATGGATGGAGATGCTGAATGAGAAATACTGGTTTTCTCAACTGGTAACCCCTAGTTTTATTATCAGGAATCGAGCTTAACATAAGCAAACTAGCATTCTGTTTTCCACACTGTGTACCTTTAAGATGGTGGGTGTGTTTGCCCAGGACCTGTAACTCTTCATGAAAGAAAGATCCAACAGAAGCTAATGGACATTACAGGCTTTTTAGTGTGAGCCACACACAAACCTCAGGAAATCTCTAAGCTGCAACTGTGCTGGTAGCTGGGTAGCTATGCCAGGGGAGATACTGTTCCACACTGTCAGCTTTCATCAGAGTGTGCCTGATCAGTTCAAGGGTTGCATGCTGTGGTTACTGGTACTCTCTGTAACTGGTTGAGAAGCAATTTTAGTAATTTTCACAATTACTTTCTAACTGATCTGAAACAAGTCTGGAGGCAGGTCTTCAGTCTCATGTCCTATGCTTTGAAACAGTTAGCTCTGTCTCTGGTGAGAATCTAAGGTGGGTACCATGAGCTTTGTAGCAGCACTGACAGCATCAGGCCTAAGTGAAAGCTGCACTGGGTGACTTTGCATCAGGGATGGCTGCAGTTTTGGGTGTACAGTATTGAACTTAGGAATGATCTCACTGAAAAATACCAGAAAAAATCTTTCAAAGATAATAATCTTCAGTAATGAGAGCATGTTCTTAGATCTGTTCAATGACAAAATGTTTCTGAACATGCTTAATATACATGCTTATGATTGAGTACCGATGTATTTACCCCCGAATTTCATATATTTTTAACTTTAGAGATTTGAATATTTACAGACTTTTTGAATTGTAACTATTATTTATGTCACTAGACATTAATAAATTAATTTTAAATAACTATTCATGTCACTGTGTCTTCGCAGAAAAGTCAGTGAAGACTTAATTTTGAATATTTACAGAATAAGTGATAACTTCCTAATAAAAGCATTTTCAAGAATATTGACTAAAATGAGGTTCAGATGGTCTTACTCATTTTCCTTATTAATGTTGAATATTTTTCAAATAAATATATCGATCAGCTTTAGCAATTTCTTGCAAACACACACTGGCTTTCTGCTCATTAGTTGAGCGGATGAGGTCATTACCAAGCTGTTTTTCTCCTATCAATACTTAGTTTTTTAGTTTTTATAATTCAATATGTATATATTCTCACTTCATGGACTTCATTAAAGCAAATATGAGCACTGGTGGAGTTTTTTTGCTACTATTATTAACATAGGACTTTTTTCCTTTTACTAAGAATTTGAAGCAATACATTTTAATACCTTTAAGGCATTATCTTATTTAAAGTTGCTTATTGAGAGAATCTTAGTTCCCTAAAACAGATACATATAAGGAAAAGTTTTATTTACAAATTCCTTGTTCGATTTCTTTGCATGTATGAAACTTGCCTCAGAAACTTAGTTTTCCTTTTTTATTGGAAATTATTTAATGAAACATATTTCTTTGTATTATATAATTGTATACTTATTTGTATGTATGTTAGTCTGATAAGTCACCTGGGGACAAGGGTGGAATGTTAGAATTTTTAACACTTTAGTCCCCACTTTTTTTAAGGAACCCTTATACTTGGGAATTGGTATCTCAGTTTGCAGTTCCTGAAAGCAGTTAACCTGCTTTTTTCTGTCTAGCAGGTTTAGTAGGTTAACTGTACTGCTGAGTCACGTTGTGTGAGTGTGATAGTAATGAAAGGAAATATATCCGTAAATCCTCTCTTCTGCCTTTTCATTCCCCAAGAGCTATTTCTTTCATCCCCTTCTTCTGAGTTTACTCTTCCCCCACCCCCATGGCCCAGGTTAAATGTGGTGTTCTTCTCAGGTAGCAGTAATTTAAAGGGTGTGAGTTATGACACACAACTTTTGCAAGTGAAAACGTGGTGCATTCCTTCATCAGAATCAGGCTTGTACTTGCTTGCAAATTAGAAACTTACTTTGACAAATTTCAAAATCCTCTCCTGCTTGTAAATGACTCTGCTGAGTGTATTGATGACCAAAACTCTTCTGTGACACCTGAACCCAAGTAGGCAGATTCTCTCCTGTATTTGCAGCTAAGTACTTCTGGAGATTTGATGTTGTTTCAGACCAAGTTGTGTGTTCAGGTGAAAATGTCAGCACCGGCATGCCTTGGTTGGATGCAGAGCACATGCCTGCTGATGTGTGCAAGCTCCAAATGCATGAACTGTAAAGCACAGCTTTACAGCTGCTTTGAAAGGCTGCTTTGTCACTGTAACTACTTTCCATGCCTGTTTTTAGAAAAATGTGTTGGCCAACTTAATGTCATGATGTGTCACTGGTACGTCCACGCTTAAATTAGCTGTGTTCTGTCATTTTTGCTGTCCAAGTGTTCCTGTCTCTGCCTTAAAGGGAACTTTTATATTATGTTAGAACTTAAGGTGGTTTGTGATAATTTTTAACTGAATAGAAATTAGTTTAGTTGGTATCTATTTTAAGCAGGTCACCAAACTGCTTTCTGTTGTTCAGTGAATATTCCTGTCTTTCAGGAAAGCAGTGTTATTCTGTAAACAAAGTAAAATCACCCAGTGTCTTAAGCTGTGGTACATTGTTGTGTTTCAGCAGCCAAAATAGAGATATTCTTTATGACATCATCTCTCAGCTTTCAGCTTTTCAATTTGTACATGCTTCAGACATGCTATACACCTGCTTTTTAGGAAGTCCCTGGAAAATGTAATGATTATTTCAATGATGTGGACAGTCAAATCATCATGACAGAAAACAACTTCTAAAACTTCGATAATTCACACAGTTGGATTGTGTTTATCTAGCAGCATCTATGTTGACATGGTTGAGGTAGCTGTGATTATTAAAAACAAAGACCCCCCCCAAAAACCCAAGAACCAGACAGCAATAACTGAAGTTCATACTTCCCTGCTATAGAAACACTGCTGCAGTTCTGCTAAAATTCAGTCCCTCCTTACTGTTGTGTTGGCTGCTGTTTCCCACTGCATTCAGTTTTTATTGTGAAACATCAGTGTTGACACAGATACTCAAAAGAGCAGCTAAACCTACAATTTTGAGTTGAGCAGCTTAGCAGCATTTTCCTGCTTATAGAATCTACTTCAAGGAGCATCAGGCTTTGCTCAAAATACTGGCTTTTGGGTAATCCTTTTTCTGACTGCCTTGCAGACATCCAGTGCACTGTTCTCATCTGCCTAGCCAGCATTGCTCAACTAGAACTGTTTCCTTCCTCTTTTTTTTTTTTTTTGGTGTTTCTGTCAGCCAAAAAATCATTTTGAAATTTCTGTAACTGCTCTAGATGTATAAATATGAGCAATTCCTTAGTGCATTTCCATGACACAAGAGAGACTTCACACTATTAAATAGGGTTGCTGTCCCAAAAGAAATGCAGAGACAACGTATGCTTTCTCACAATTCATAAATCATGCAATATAGTAATTTACTGGTGGTAAAGACTACAAAGCAAACGAAGTCATGACAGGGGAGGAAAAAAACACTGCTTTATTGCTGTCAGTTGTAAGTGGAATGAATCCAAATGGGAGAATTTGTGTATCCAGCTTGAATGTTTAACCTGTATTTACACTTCTAAAATAAATGCTAGTTCTCTGTTTTTCAGAAGTTGCAAGTGGTACTTGGAACATGGCTTCTTAAGCTTCATTGTTGTCATAGGAAAATAATTTTTTACACAAATGGCTTGTACAAACACATAACTAAGTTTCTCAGGAAATGTTGTAGTTTGCTGATTGAAATACAGACTAATCTCGCTGTCATTATTGGGGTCTTCATGGCTTGCCTTCCTGTTTTCTTAACTGAGATTTATATGCTGTGAAGTTACACTCTCTCTCTTTCCAAATTTAATTTTCAATACCATGTGCATTTTTTTCTCCACATGCTCCTTTTGCCTGGGGGGCTTCAAAGCCTTCAAACCCATTATGATAACCCCGTAACTGTCTCCAATCCTGCCCTGCTGCGCTGCTTGGATCATGTATGGCTGACTTGGCAGTTAGCAGGAGAAAATGTGTCTTGCTGGTGGTGTGATTTTGTGAGTCAGAGGTGTCATTACTGCTGCCTTTACCTTCTCTGTTCTGTTCCTGTTTTACTTTACAGTTCTGTAGCAAAACTCTGGGCTGTAAAGAGTTTGGCACGTGTGGGTAAGGTAGGGCAGTGAAATAAAAAGTAAGGTTTAGCATGTTAAGGACACCTGCTGGTAAGTACAATTTGCAATAGCCCAAATCAGAGGAAAATCTGAAAATCAAGTGATATGATCTTGGTAGAGGAGTATACAGGTCCATCTGTGCCTTAATTTACTGCAGTTGAGTTTCCTTTGCCACATAGGTATCATAGGTATGTTTAGTCTAATTGTGCTGTATAAGTGAAATCAGTGTGTTTATGCTTTTAAGTAGCATATTTGTTATCAGCAGCAAAATATTCTTGCTTAACTTCTGATTTACTGAAAAGGATACATTTTTGGTGTAAGCAAGTGAAGGACCTGGCAATGTGCACTCACAGCCCAGGAATCCAAACGTACCCTTGGCTGCCTCAAAAGCAGTGTTGCCTGCAGGTCAAGGGAGGTGACTGTCCCCTTCTACTCTTTTGAGACTTCCCCCTGGAGTGCTGAATCCAGCTCTGGACCCCCAGCATAAGAAGTATGTGGACCTGTTGGGTTGAGTCCAGAGGAGGGATGCAAAAATGATCAGAGGGCTGGAACACCTCTCCTGTGAAGACAGACTCAGAGAGTTGGGGTTGCTCAGCCAGAGAAGAAAAGGCTCCTAGGAAGCCTTATAGAAACTTTCAGCACCTGAAAAGGGGCTGATAAGAACTGGAGAGGAAGTTTTCACAAGGGCGTGTAGTGATGGGACAAGGCCAAATGACCTCAAATGGTAGAGATGAGGTTTAGATTAGATATTCAGAAGAAGTTCTTCACTGTGAAGGTGGTGAGGCACTGCAGCAGGCTGCCCAGGAAATTTGGGAGTGTCCCAGCCCTGGAACTGTTTAAGGCCATGCTAGATGGGGCTTTGAGCAAGCTGGTCTATTAGAATGTGGCCCAGCCTATGTCAAAAGGGTATGATCTTTCCAGGTCCCTTCCAACCCAAATTATTTTGTGATTCTGTGGCCTCTAATGGCCTTTATATAGACTTGAAACCCTTTCTTATAAAATGTCAGACTTTCTATTTGGCGTTAACTGAATTTTCACTTTCATAGCAGCAGTGCAGTAGATCTGTTTAAAGGCACTGAAGAAATAAGAGCAAGAGAGTTTTGAGACTTCCTCATTAGGGTCAAGGAGAGGGGGTTGATTTGACTGTGATATTAGTGTCTTTTTTGGTTTTAGGTTTTTTCTCCCAGCTCTTTGTTTGAGAGATGCAACTACTCATCAAAGGCTTGTTTTCTGTCTCCTACTCTGAAAACATATCTGAGTAATCCCTTCACAAAGCTGTTTATTGTCAAACATGTAGATCATATTGCAGAATCTTCATTGTCAGATGAATTTAATTATCCCAGTAATACATCTTGTTTTCTTCCCTTTTTCTGTGAATTGTGTGCAACACAATGATAACTTGTTTTAAATAAATGCTTAAAAGAAGTAGAGAATGCTAACAGCTAGTGAGCTTTAATGGGCTGACAGATCAGTTCTGTGGTAAGTTTCTTGTTGTTAATCTCCAGATTCAGATTCTGAAACACATTTAGTGTTTGGCATTACTATTTCTCTTATTTTACTGTTGTGATTTGTTCTTGCTCTCTTTAATTTTGGAGGGTGGTTTTGATTTCATTATTTGATACTAAACTATTCTAGTAAACAGATTTACTAATGAAATATTTCTATCTCTTCACTCAATAGCTAGAGATGATTGCCATGGAAAATCCTGCAGACTTGAAGAAGCAATTGTATGTTGAATTTGAAGGAGAGCAAGGGGTAGATGAAGGAGGTGTTTCCAAAGAATTTTTTCAACTGGTTGTGGAAGAAATCTTCAATCCAGATATCGGTATGTATTGTAATAATTTATTGGTTTAACAGATTTTTCTCTCAAAAGGTTGGCCTGGATGATCTTCCAAACTGGATTGTTCTATGTTTATGCTTTCTATGTCCACTGCTGCTTCTCTCTGAAGCTCTCCAGATTCATTGATGGTCAGGAGAGTTTTTGACGCATATTGAGGCTCATTATGTTGTCAGCAGTCGTCCTCCTAAAGAAGGAATGATGGAAAGAGTAACTGTGTATTGTTAATGAGAACCATCATTACATGTTTGGATACAAATCAGTAGTACAGGGTTTCTTTGCAGGGTTCCTTTGTTTGTTCTGTCACCTTTCCCCTCACTCTGCTTTGTGATTAGCTTCTAGAATTAGTAATCAAAACCAAAGAGGAAGGAGCTTCTGCAATGAAGCAAGAGTAGGACTATGGTGAGTTTTTGAGTTATTTCCTCCACTTCCTCCAGCTTAATAAATCCAATAGTCTATGCAAGGACATGCATCTTTTACTGTGCAGCTTGTCTGCTACTCTGGAAAGATGAAAATTTTATAAAATAATAAGAATAGTTCCTGCTAGAATAGAAGTGAGACCTGCCAGGCTCCTATACTCCTTTCACATTTTATGTGAAATATGATGTTACGTTGTACTTCCTGTAAGGCTTCCATTAAAGTAGTCTAACACCTCATGGCTGTTAATTTGGTTTCACTGGACTATCTTAAAAGAGAAAGCTGCTGTTCTTTGTTTTGTAGTTTAGGAAATTGGTGAAAATGCACAGAAATTTATTTTGACTGAATTAGCGAGGAGGTGTCAGTATCAAGTACCCAGAATCAGTAACAAAAATCCGAACCTTGGCACTTGTCCTTCACCATATGCAAGCCAGTTATTATAACAAGTGGTACAGAACCATAGACAAGTCTTACTCACTCTGAAAAATGCTATTAACTTGAGAGATTTGGAATCTGAATTAGCTTACTTTGAAGTATGGCATAATAAAGAACTCCTAGTACTTTGATGAAATTCTATTTTCAAGGCTAAACAAATACATTCTCAACTTGAGTTTATCTAAAGAGAAGCTGTGTGGGTGTATTGAAATATTGTTCATTTAGTAATGCTAAAGTGTGCCTGAGTTAAGATCCAAGGACTGTGTATATACTCCCTGCATTTAAAGATAGGTAATCGATTAGATGTGCATGCATGTTTAAAGTTTTACTTCTGTATTAAAAATGTCAAAAACTATGTACACATATATTATATTCATAGTAACTCTGGGGGGAAAAAAAGGTTTTTATTGGCTTTTGGCATAAATGTGTAAAAGCAGAAAATGTAGCTTGCATTTAGTGTGTGTATGTGATGTATATGTATATGCATATGCATATGTATATATATGCATTGCAGTATAGCAGTTCATGTATCCACCAGATACACAGAGTGTGACTTCTGTTGATTTATAAATGCTTTCTTTACCTGAGAAAACAAAGGAGATCCTTTAAGTGGAATTTAAAATGTCTGTCCTCTAGTAGGTATGTTTGGAGAGGTGTATATTAGTATTGGAGTTTCTTTGACATTTTGAATCATATTTCCATATTACACTGCCTTAAAGTTTTACCCAAAGGAGGTAATATTTCAGAAAAAAATACTGGTAAAGGTATTCCATGGTAATGGGGAAGAAGTAATAACTTCATATAATTTCGAGGGCGATTGTTTTCGTCTTCTTCTGGAGTTTCCTTATGGTTTTAATGTACTGTTAGTCTTAATTTTGGTAAGGGAGTAAAATACTGTATTTCACATTAAAGTGTTTCCAGATGTGGATCTGGGTAAACTGTTGATCCTTCATTATTAGACATTTGCTGGAGTTGTTTCGTTTGACAGTTTAACTTTTACATCATATTCCAAAAAGTTCAAGTCATTGCGTTATGTACCAGTAATCCAGAAGTTAAATCAGTCAGTTCAGAAAACGGCATACAGGATTCTGTATAAGTTTGGCCTATATATGCCTGAGTTGCTCATCCATTTCTGATTTCCATTTGCCTTATCTGATGGGTCAGTCTGTTATTTGTGTGCTCCTCTAGTAGCTGACCCAGCCCTAGTCACTTATTAAGATACATATTCCATTCTGGGGAATAGCCAGAGTCTTAGAATGAGCTTGCAGTTTATTGCCTTACATGGAATGAGGAAAAAGTCTTTATCTCTTGACTGAAGATGATATTTTCAGTCTTAAGAGGAAGCTTGTGTTCATGTGGCTTTGTAATCAGTTTGTACATCTGCAAAGGTTGTAAACAAGCATACTTTTTAAGAGCAAGATAATTGCTTGTGGCAAATGTAGTTGATATTCTTCACCACTTGGATCTGACTTATGATGTGTTGAGAATAAGGAGCCTGGGGCAGTTTTTCTTAGGCTCTGCTGGAAAATTACACAAGCAACAAGTGACTGGGACTGTACCTGTCCAGGGTGGTCTCTCTCTCACCTTGAGTCTATGGGGTTTGCATTTATCTCGCTTCAGTATCTAGTCAGGTAAGCAATGGATTCTATTGTGGATTTCATTTAAATAATTTTTAGCCCATACACTCCAGTTTCATAAACAAGTACTATGTTGTGCCTTGCTATAGCCAAAAGGGTAAGGAACTCTGCCTGTCTCTTGTCTTCACATTTTCTCCCTGCAGCTTCTGGCATGTGCCAGTTCAGCTGTTTGTTGAAGTCTTCAGTGCTCACCTCATGAGCTGGGCAGGAAATTGGTCACCTGAAATAGTGAACTGAATGAGAGAAGCTAAACCACTCCCTTAAGACAGTGACAAGCTGTTAAAATTGCAAGCCCTTCTTCTGAGGCCATGGCCCATTTTCCCCTCAAGTAAAGATGTGTGTAATAGCTGCAGTAACAATGGTCCTTGAAACAAACAAATCTGTTGGGTATCTAACTCTAAAATCATGTGATGGTCAATCCCTGCTCCATCATCATAGCTTCTAATTAAGTAGTAGGGCTTCATCTTGTCCTGTTCCTTTGCTTGAATGGGCCTTTGAGGAAAGGCTGTCGCTTTTTAGTAATTTGAGTCCTTCGGGATTGTTTCATCCATGTTTTTGACTGTGTTCTTTTCGTGTATTGCTGTATTTATCAAAGTCACAATCACTGTTGTCAGTGTGCTGCTGGTTCCTCTGTAGTGGAGAGGATGAAAGCTTGTGTGTATGCAGCTTCAGTGAGTTTTGCAGGATGTTGTATCACAGTTCTCGTGCACACTTTTAGTGGTGATGTGAGTAACAGTGTTCTGAGCTGTTCCAATCACCCTAAGGTAAGTAGTTTCTCTTTGCCATTCAGTTCAGTATAATGTTAAGCATGTCTTAAAGGCTAGTGCAAATGAGTTTATAATGGTATGTTTTATGTGCCATTTCTATTGAATTGTAACCATAATTGTTCAACTTTTTTCTTTTCTTTCTTTTTTTTTTTTTTTACAGGGATGTTCACATACGATGAGTCTACGAAACTGTTTTGGTTTAATCCGTCCTCTTTTGAAACTGAGGGTCAGTTTACCCTGATTGGCATAGTACTGGGCCTGGCGATTTACAACAACTGTATACTGGATGTACATTTCCCCATGGTTGTCTACAGAAAGCTAATGGGCAAAAAAGGAACTTTCCGTGATCTGGCAGACTCTCATCCTGTAAGTTCATTATGTTCTTTGACTTTTTAATTGTGCATTTTTCATGCCATAATTTAATCTGTATTTCATTTAAACATGAGATCACTGTCAGAAGTGAAAGTGAAATAACCAGTGATTTGCATTAAGAGTCTGTATTTGTTAAAATAAATTTATAAGCAATTAAACTTTTTGCTACATTTGGTTTGGAGGAGGCAAAATTAACATCAGTGAATAGGGCACATTATCAATAAAACTTTATTTTTTTACTACATAAACTTCTAAATGTCACTAAGAATTATTAAGCATAAACAAGCATTTCTCTTCCTAAAAAGACTTCTAAAATTGGGTTGTTTATAGCTATTTGTAGAGGTAAATATCTACCCAAAAAAAGTGCAAGTAAGAGTAAACATGCAAAGGTGTGATGTTCCTCCTGGTTTTTGTCTAAAGCAAGATGATGCAGTTTATGACTATCCCTACAGTTAATGAATATCCCTGTCAGAGCAGCGATCAATGTCCATCTTCCCACACCCATTCCCAGCCAGTGGCTGTACACAAGCACTGAGCTGTACCTGTGCTTTGTTAGATAGAGCACAAAAGTGTAGGTGCAAGATGTCTTGCCCCTGCTCCACCTGCAGAGATCACCAGTGGCTTCCCCTCATGCTGCTGGTAGGACTTCTTAGCAAGCTTCATTTTTTTTCAAACAATGGGACACTTCCCTTGTATATGCAGTTTTACAAAATCTTCATATTTTCAAAAAAGATTAGTAGAACAACACTGTCTAGAAAGAACTTGGCTTTCATTTCTGAAAATGGAGCATGTGTAATCAAAAAATACATTATCTGGTCTGCTTTGGATAGCTACACACGACAGCATGCCAGATTTGACCCGTTTCTCTGTATAATGATGTTGAGAAATAGTGCCCCGAGTTTCCTCTAACTTCTGTTACATACTCAAAACTTTTTGTGACCAAAAAAAGTGAATGTACTTCTATGGAACAGGACAGTCAGGGCATTTCCTAATTTTTCTCCCCTGCTCTTACATTTCTCATCTAACACCTACATTGATTTCTTTTTTAAATAATCCTTTTTTAACTCTTTGTGTTCTCATATGACTTAAACACTTCAGAGCTTTGAGTTTTCACTTCTCAAACACAAATGACATTCACAGCTGTCAAGCCTTCCAATGATTGTTGTAATGCTGTAGAGCATGGGAAATAAGGGTGTTCACCAGCCCTCCCCAATGGTTCCAAGTCCAGTGATTTTCAGTGCAAGGTCCTTTTTAAAGGTCCTGTGGAAGAGTCAAAAACACACAGATAGTGAGAGGTTGAGGCTTTCATGTTAACTTTCATGTTTCAATTAAAACATCAGGGGGAAATTTATTTTTTCTACTTCACTGTAAACATACAGTTGCACACAGTTGTCACTTTCACCTTCATTTTGTATTCTTTAACCCCTACACCTCTATTGCAGCCACATAATTGTTCCTTTGCTGCATAGTCTTTGGCTTCCAAGAAAGTCTTGGGCTTTTCCTAAGGCATAGCAGGGAGGAAGGCTGGTGGCCCCTTTGAATAGAGCAAGCTCTTGCAGGTAATTTCAGATTCTACTTGGTAAATTCTGACCTAACTTGTAAGTTTTTATTTTGGTACATAAATGTCTTCTTCATTAAAGACTGCCCCATCTGTGTTGCTTCAGGATTGCTTCCTAGTTGGTTTGGGGTTTTAAATAAGAAGATAAAAGCATCCTGTCTGAATTTTATCTGATAAAAACGACAGGGGTTTCTTTGATTTTTAACTCATAAATGTTCCCCTTACTAGTGTAACATATTCTGGATGCCTTAAGTAAAGACAGGTTCAAAAGACTTTAAAGAAGAGGTTATTAAAGGGTCTTTAACTGCAGGTTCAACCATTGCATTTTGGAAGATTGGTGGGTACTAAAAGGCTCTTTTAAGGGAGTTATCACTGATTGCCATGGGGTTTTTTTAATCTTAATATCTTCTATTGTTTCTCTTTACAGATACTGAGCTTAATAAACAATTGTTTGGACTGCTATGGGAGATTTTTGTGTGACTTGTGTCATAGAATGTAACATCCCTTTTTCAAGGCCGGTGGTCTCATGTCTTCTTGTATTACTCAGTGGAATCTATCGAAGCTTATTTTGACAGACATGTATTTCTTATTGTGTTAGGTTCTGTATCAGAGTTTGAGAGACTTACTAGAGTATGAAGGAAGTGTGGAAGATGATATGATGATAACGTTTCAAATATCTCACACGGATCTCTTTGGCAATCCAATGATGCACGATTTAAAGGAAAACGGTGATAAAATTCCTATTACGAATGAAAACAGAAAGGTACACTCAGCTTTTTGAACAGAATCTTCAGTTCTTTGATAAACTGTATGTAGAATTATGTAGAACCATACAAAGGTTTGGTCTCACTTAAAAATTTTAAGTTTAAAAGGCTTTTAAAACTGCTATAGCACAGTGTGGTTGTGAACAAAAAAGGCTTCTCTTAAAGAAAGCATTGATACATGGATATGTAGCTTCTGGGTGGGATGTTTGACCTGTTTGAGCAGTATTTGAGACTTGTTCTTTTGTGTTGCTGAATAAAAGCTGAGCTCAGATAATTTGCATGGAATTACACAATTACGTATTTTGGAGTCTTGTATTTTTGGGAGGTACTTCAATTGGCATGTGTTGAAGCACTAAGGTTTTTTGGCATTTATTTCTTTGCAGGAATTTGTCAATCTCTATGCTGACTATATACTCAATAAATCTGTAGAAAAGCAGTTCAAGGCCTTTCGGAGAGGATTCCACATGGTGACCAATGAATCTCCTTTGAAATATTTATTTAGACCAGAGGAAATTGAATTACTTATTTGTGGAAGTAGGGTAAGAATTTTGATACACTAGGGAGTGAATTGATCCTTTTTTTTGATCCTGAGTATATAATTAGTGGTCATCTTTAAAAATATCATCTTCTTACAGAATTTAGATTTTCAAGCACTAGAAGAAACTACAGAATACGATGGTGGCTATACAAGAGACTCTCTTATTATTAGGTAATTCTTTCTGATTTCATAAAGATAAAAAGCACTTAATCTGCTTGTTTTTTCAAAATGAATTTAATATTGTAAGTATTGTGGTACTGAAGATGCAAATGTCTTACGTGTAATTTCAGTTTCTCAAGTCTTGTCAGTAGAGAAGAGGAGATGGTATAAGCGTTGTTGAATCAGTATAATTCCTTAGAAAATAGGAATAATATAAAATATCTCCAGAATACAGCTAAATCAATGTTTCAAGGCAGTTAAACTGCAGTGTTTAGTAATATTTCTGATTTCTATTTCTGAGAGTTTTGGTTTATGATTGCAACTTGTAAACTTGATGTTAAGACTGATTAGAATTATTGCACCTTCAAAGATCAATTCCTTTGGAAATTATTTTTTATAACAAAGAAAGTTTACAGTTTATTTACTTCTTGATTTCTTCTTTGACAGGGAATTCTGGGAAATAGTCCATTCATTTACAGATGAACAGAAAAGACTATTCTTACAGTTTACAACAGGCACAGACAGAGCCCCTGTAGGAGGACTTGGAAAGTTAAAGATGATCATCGCCAAAAATGGCCCAGATACAGAGAGGTAAAAAAAAAAAAGAATTCTACATTTTCCTTGGTTTTTTTGTAAATGGAAGTGAATCCTGTGCTTTTACATTATTTACCTAGGTAAATCTGAAAGTTGAATCTATAAGGGAAGTTTATTTTCTTCAAATTCATTATTTTTGGACTTGTAAAATAGAGGTGTATTTCTTTCGCATGTTCCAAGATCTGAATTTTTGTATTTTTTGTCCCACAGGTTACCTACATCTCACACATGCTTTAATGTACTTTTGCTTCCGGAGTACTCAAGCAAAGAAAAGCTTAAAGAAAGATTATTGAAGGCCATCACATATGCCAAAGGATTTGGCATGCTGTAATAAGTATAACAAAAGGGATTAAAAAATGATGGTGATCATGTCCCTGTCCAAAAAGGCCATAAGATAGTGAGCTACAGTAGTCACCTGTGTTCGTGCCTCCCTTCTTTACCGGGGACATTGGGCTGGAACAGCAGATTTCAGCTGCTTATATGAACAAAATCTTTATTTTTTCTTTTAGCGTGAAAGTGTTACATATTCTTTCACTTGTATGTACAGAGAGGTTTTCCTGAATATTTATTTTAAGGGTTAAATCACTTTTGCTTGTGTTTATTACTGCTTGAAGTTGAGCCTTTTTGAGTATTTACAAGAAAACAAACTGTACTCTCCCAAGGAAAATATTGCCATCATTTGTAGACCATGTAACCTTCAAGTATGTGCTATATTTTTGTCCCTGTATCTAATCAAATCAAGAACTGTACTTTTTGAAGAGTTTGCTTTTGAAACTTGAAGTCTTGAAAAACAGTGTGATGCAATTACTGCTGTTCTAGCCCCCAAAGAGTTTCTGTGCAAAATCTTAAGAATCAATAAAGATGGAAGGGAGAACTTGGAATGTTAAATTGCAGCCTTGAGAACTTTACTTTAGTCACAGCACAACAATTAAAATTCATTTCACTATATGTTGTCTTCACATGTCTTGTAATAAACTGTGTTTTTAATTAGGAAACATTTCTTAGCATATGAAAGGGTAGAAATTTTAGCTTCTTTTTTTAAAAAAGTTTACTGGGGAAAGTGCATTTTCAACTGAACAGCTTTAGAGTAGGGAGTGAAGTGTCTGGAAAAGAGATAGGAAGTTTTTGCTATATTATAAACAAAGCATGTGGAAGTGCACTTAAAATGAAGTTCTATTCTTAATTGCCTATTATGTTGACATTTAAAATAGACAATCCAAAGTCTTCCCTACATGTTATGTCATCATCATTTATTTAATGAATCATTTTTCCTACCTATCAAGGCACATGATCAGTGTTGCACCATAGTCTAAAGGGATGGCTACTGTATTTTAATCTCATCTAACAATAAGCAAAATTGAACAATATTAAACGTGAGGCCTACTTCCAGCCATTAAATAAACTGTTAGAAAGTAAGTACTAAGGTTATGTTCATCTACTGCATAAAGTATTCAGTGAGTTTTTAATTTAACTCTACAAATCATATCAGAAATAAATCCTTTGCGTTTCTTAGTCTGTGTTTAATGTTAATTTCTCCTGTTGCAATATATGATGAAGGGATTATGCATTTGTAAGCGCAGATGTAATTGGCATATCTCTTTTCCAATACAAGCTGCAGCAGGTGTGCAGAGCTGAGCTTGTGCCTTGACAATTGCTATAACTGGCTAGTACCGATCAAACCCGTGACTGTGTCGAATTGGCATTAAAAGGCTTAGTTTTGAAATCATTGGAAAAAGAAAAGATGTCTTTCAGGACTATTTTAATAAATTCTTTCTAGTAATAGAAACAGACAACTGTTATGTAACTATGATGCTGAATAAAACAATGACCTTTTTTCACCATGGTTCAGTGAAAGAGAAAACAAGTTACTTTCTTATTTTGATAAATTAGATATTAAATTGTTTGATTAGAAATTGTTGTAGTACTGCATAATTTGAGGGTTGCAGGTACAGAAAACTCTCCATGAGTGGACTCTAGTGATGTGGGGTCCAGTGGTGTTCCCTTCTCAAATTCAAGCTAATGCCGGATGGCCTGGACACATGGGACTGAAACTTACTGGGGAGGGAGAGGTGCTGTCTGTCTTCTGGCCTTTGATCTCAGAGGTGGCCCTCAGGGGCTTCCCTCTTGTTTGTCCACCCTGTTGTATGTCCCAGAGGAGGAAAACACCAGATACCCTACTTCTCAGTGTAGAGTGGTTAACAACAATGCCTGCTGAGCCCTTCAAGTTTGGAGCAACTCTTACTGTAGGTGGCAAGAACATTTGCTGAGTGCCTTGTGCTTCACTACAGGCATCATGATACTGCTGTGTGGTATGTACTGTGTTCACAGTCTAGTGCTGTTAAGCTCTATCCCTGTAACTCTCCTTATACTGATTTCGCTGTGGTTTGTGGTTACACCCAGCTGACAGGTGTGTGATTCACATTGGGGTTTTTTATATGGGTCTAAAAGCTGTGCAGACAGCATAACTGGATAGCAATACAAAGTTCTCTTAACTCAACTGTTGACATTGTAAATATGCTCTTTCTGTTTTCCTTTAGCATTAAGATTAAAATCATACATAATTGTATTGGCCTTCAAAAGCATAAGTTGTTTTTCAAGGAAACATTTTCAGGTAAGATATAAGTATTTAATATTTGACTGGTTTCTCATGTAAATATATACTGCCTTCCCCAAATACCACTGTATTGAAACCTTATCTCCTTTGTGCTGGTGAAAGTGCACTAGTTGTTCAGCAGCAGCAGTTGATAAGGTTTAAAATAAATAAATCTTGAAGTCTTACAGCTGCAAGCTGCATTCCTGTCCGACAGAAGTTTCAGCCAGTGTTATGTTCTTTGAAGGAGAACATGTCATTTTAAGTTGGGTTTGGTGATTTTTCTAGGCTCCAGGCACACCTGGAATGTCTTTCATTGTGTCTACAAAACTTGGAGACTTAAGTGTACTTACATGGAAATACCTCTCTTGAGTGAGACAGAAGATTCCTCTTCCAAGGCAGTATTCTGATGCCAGTGTGGTGGTGCTCTCTCCACAGGGTATCTTCAATATGTTGACAAGAAAATATTTTGGACATCTCAGCGCTGCCTCATTTGACAAGTGAAAAATACCTCTTCAAGTATCTCCTGCACCCTGATAGACTGCCTGGATGTTTCCAACCTCAGTGCAAAGGGGCCATCGGGCTTCTGTGTATTGGACAATCTCATGCTTCAAAAATTGTAGTAGTGCAAGAGAAGTAATGCCTTGAAAAGAATCATCTTAATGTGGCACTGTTTCAGGTTAATTAGGAGTGAAGAAATGGTTTTGTTTAGCTCTGGAGGTATATTAGCACATAATGCTGTGTAAACAGAGCATCACCTTTTAAAAGATCAGAGCTTTTGCTTCTTGCTAAAAAAATTTCAGGAATAGCTGTCAGGAGTGAGCATAGTTCAGTTAACTAAGAAATAATAGTGTTTTGTGAACTTCTCACTGGGCTTGTCTTCCCATCTGGCAGGCAGCAGCCTGAGACAGGATGGTGGCAGCCAAGGGGACCCCCTCCAACCCTGCATGCTGAGGAAAGCTGATGCTGGAATGGGCCCAGGGCTCCAAGGAACTCCATGTTACAGTAGTCAGTCAATGCCTCTCATTCAACAGTGGCTTCACTGCTGAAGCAGGAGCTTCCTGTCACATCTGATACCACTTAGGTGTGATGGGCCTGGTGGGCTTAGCCTCCCAGGTCTGCAGTGTGAGCTGCCCATGTGCCTGCCTGGTCTTCTGCTCTGTGAAGCAGGGAATTGGACACAGGTTTCCATGCTGCTGATGTTTTGGAAGAGGACAACCCCCACATCATCAGCTTTAAGGTGTTTCCGTTGCACTGTTATAGCCAACCTCCAGGTAAATTTTTAGTCTCACAAAAGGATTAAAAATTTCCTGGTTGTCTCAAGATGAATATGAACTGGGTGGAATGTTTGAGCTGTGCCTTATTTATTATGCAGAAAAACTCCAGCATTTCAGCATGCGAGATGGAGCAGGAATTTCTTCCTGCTAGTTAAGCTATTCAAAATCAAGCCTTTCCTAATGAGCTGAGTTTATTATGCTTAGTGTGAGTCACAAGGGTTTGTGATAAATTACTTACAGTTCTTGTCCATACTTGAAAGTTTAATTAAATTGTCATAAAATTCGTAAGATCATTGGGGACTTAATAAAATTAATTTTAAAAACTTCAGATTTATACTGAATCATGGAAGGGATTCTGCTTCGGAAATAAGAATTGATACTAGCATTAGTCTTTAGACAGGTCATTTCTTACCCAGATGAATTCATTTGGAAAACCCATGAAATGTCCTTGTATTTTTCTCTAGTGCTCCATCTGAAGATGTCTTCAGCTGTTGATTTTTATTGTTCTTCATTAACCCAATTAAAAAGTGTGTGGGAAGGTGGTTTTAATTGCAGATAAACAAGTGTAGATTTGTTCTGTTCTGCAGTATTTGTAGATGCATCGAGAGAGCAATTCTGATAAATAGCTGAAGTTTGCTTAGTGTGCTTGTGTTTATGGATGTCTTGCTCAATATAGATCCTGTGTTGGGATTTCTGTGTGGAGAAATGTCTAAGAGACAAAGACATTCGAGATACCAGTGGAGGGTGGGAATCATTCTATTTTTAGGACAATAAGATTGCATTAGAAACTCCTACCTTATTTTGCTGGGTAGGTTTGTGCATAGTTTTGAGACTTAAAATTTGAGACCAGAGCTAACTGTGAAAGTCAGACAGCAGTTGCTGGAGTTAGACTTCTGCCCTTCAAAGGACAGGCAGCACAGCTCAACTACAAACAACTGCACGTGCAGAGATCCAGCTGCTCCTGTGGCCTTGGCTCACAGCTTGGACTGACCAATGTCAAGTGAAGATAAAAACTGCAGAGATTTGTGCCTCAGTTGCAACATGCAAAGCTGACATGAAGCATTTCTTAATATCACCAAAGGCTCTAGTGTGTCTGGGGTCATGTACAGAGAAAATCCCGTTTTGTTTTCCCGCTGCCTCCTACTGCTTCCAGACCTGTATAGGGACAGCAGAGGGAGTAACAGTGCTCAGCAGTAACTGGCTATGAAATGGCAACTAGTTGAACTTCCTGTTCCAGGTTTTGAGCTGCTGTACGTCGTGTGTTGCTACCTTTGATTTAATATTTCCCTTTGCAAGCACTCTGTTTGAGCAAGGGGTAAAGATCAGGTAAGCCAATATGTTAAAATTGAAGAGGGTTTGTTTCCTAATATAAGTGATTTTAATAAAAATGGGAAACTCAGCACAAGAAATGTTTTTTAGATGAGGGTGTTTTCAAAAGAAAAATCTCCCTTGTACCATGCACACCAATTTTTAATTTTTGTTATCTATGCATGAAGAATACTATGAATTTTGTAGCAAGCCACCTGAAATAAATGACCTTTTGGTTTTGCCAGTATGAGTACTTTCCTTTAAAAGTACAACGCAGACCTCTATCTGAGCATCTGGTAAGGGTCGCTCTTGCACTGATTTTACACCTTGAATCTCTTTGGGGAGGGTCTCGTTCCCAAACTAAAATCCCCAAGAGGATATTCTTTCTAACAAAATTCCTGTGTGGCTCATTTGGTGTAGGGCTGGAGCCACCAGCTTCTGCTTTCTGCCCTAGCTGTAGTTGCCAGCAGCCAGCCTGAGTGAGAGCATTGCTCCTGTGCCAGGAGTTGTTCCAGACAATGTCCTCAGGCCTTTCAGAAGCAATCCTGCTCCAGACCTGCAGTGGTTGGGACAAGCAGTTTTATCATACAAAACAGTTTTCTTGATAGCTTTGATTTTGGAGAGGATTTCTCAGTGTTTAAGCCTTAGGAAAGGTTTCCTGGGTTTAGGACTGTGTGACCACCCCTGCCCTCTGTTGCCACCTTCAGAGGATGGATTAGTCCCTTCTTCTTTTTTGCCCTTGGCTTCTGTAGAAGGGCTGGCCTGGAGCCAGCGCTTTTGGACACCATGTCCTGCTGCAGCCCAGCAGTGGCACTGGGGACAGCTGGTGGCAATGATTCACCTTCTGCCTCCAAGCCTCACTGCTGCAGGGCTGTGGATTGTAATAACAGGCTCTTCCAGCCGTTTCTTCCCCAGCACTGATCATCAGTTGGTCTCAGCACCTACTGAGTTTGCTCTGAAATTTTCCCTTTCCCCTGCCGAAGTGAGAGTGAATCTGTCCAGGACTAAAGCCCATATGGAGTAGGCAGCTCTGCTGTGCTGCACAACAGATTTGCCCTCAGCACTGGCAGTGGCTGGGGAAGCGGAACGTGCCCTTCTCAAGTCATTTCTGTCACCCATTGGTCTGGCTTGGGCCCCTTCTGGCCACCAAAGTGTAAATCAGTGTAGAAAGCTACAGGGGCTTCCCTCTCTGCTTTCTCTCCCTGGCTTCAGATTGCAGCATCCCTTCTGTATCAGCCTGCCTTCCTTGGTGACAGGAACCTGAGCAGCTCGGGCTGTCTCCCTTGCCCAGCACATGCGTCACCCCTGCTCTTGGCTGTGGTTTTGAACTGCCACCAGCTGCCCGGAGGTGCTGCACAGCTCTTTTCTTGGTCTTCTTCCTCACTGCACTCATCCTTCTTGGACTGCCAGTGCTCACAACTGGTGTAGTCAGATTATAGCAATGAAACTGTCAGCCTTGAAGGCCTGAATTGAAACTGTGCTTGGGGCAGCTCCTCTGTCAATCTGTCTTGAGCCATGAGCCCTCCCTGTGCTGTCAGTGTTCAGGTTGAACCATGCACGGGGAAGCCTGGCTGTGGCTGACAGGATAAATGAGCTGTGGAGGAAGCCAATGTGTTTGGAAAGGCATGGGGTGCTTTGCTAGAAAAGTTCTGCAGCTTTGTGCTGCTAGACATAAGCTTTTTGCCTAACCTTGATGCAAATGTGGTCAGAGGCAGCTGTTATTGCAAGGAGATGAGGCATTGGGTTTTCAATAGTCAGAATTCAAAATTACCACTTCTGGATCATTTCGTTCACTGATAATATCCTAAGCTGCTGCTGTAAGAGAGGCTTTCCTGTGCCAAGCTTTGGGCCTGTGAACAAGCAGCCTGAGGACTTCTTTAAACAGCCTAAATCTACAAGTAATGTGAAAACAGTGGGAATCCCACTGCAGGAAGTTGGATTAATTATCTGCACTATTCTGCAAGTAAAATATTTGTACTTTGAGGAGAAACTGCCAATTGGTTCTCCTAAAAAAGAGATCTTTACAGCACATTTGGTTTGATTCATCAGCCCTGGAGGCAGGCTACACCAAAGAAATATGGTTTTGTGCTTCTCTGTCTCCTGTGGAAAGGCAGGTAGTGCCCATGGGGTTCTTGCCATGCTACTCACCTGAAGAGGCTTGGGTGTGACTGTTTTGGGATGTTTCCCCTTCCCAGGCAATGAGGGGATGTAAATGTTGTCAATTAGAACAGAATTGGTGTGGGGTTTCTTCCTTGTCAGAAAGGTAAAGAAATGATCTATTAGAACACACAAAAAGCTAAGAAATTAATAACTATTAATCAAGCTGCCCATCGCTCTAGAATGCAGCTGTGCTTTCCTGATATTCCATGTTAGTGTTCTTCAGCTGCAGTCTTAGAGAAAGGTTGGTACCAGGCATCACAAATACTAAGGAAAGAAAAATGGAATAGCATCCATTAGTAAATTCCTTCCATGTTCCTGCACTTCTGGTTTTAGTACTCTACCCCTGATTTACCTGTACAAGTAAGACAGGTCTCCTTTAGAGCTGGATAGTATCCTCAGCCTCTTGGGAAGACAACCCATGGAAGCTGAGCCATTGGCACTAAAACCTGCACTAAAACTTGCAGGAGCCCAGGTGATCTCCCAGCTTCTGATGAAGGAAATCTGTGAGAACTGCTGCTGCTTCTGGAGTAAAGCTAATGTTTGTGTTCATCCTTAAATAACTGCTTAAAGAGTGCAAGCCTTTCCTCCTCCCTTTGCTGCTAGGGCGTGGAAAGGGGAGGATTGCAAACAGAACAGCAGAACTGTATTTGCCGCAGTGGAGCTGCAAGGGCAGTTGGCAGCAGTAAGCCTCAGCCCTTGTGAGCTGGAAATGATTGCAAAATCTGAATTTCAGAAACAAAAGGCCTCACCATCTTCGGCCCTACAGCTTGTTCCTCAGAGCTTGTGTGGTTTTCCCCCCTCAGGCATCCTTCTCATGCTCTGGGCTGTGAATGAGGCTGGGGAGGAGAGGGGAGTCCCAGATTGATGGCTTCCCTCAGGAAAGGAGGGAAGCCACAACTGTAATCTTGTGCTTTAACTGCCTGTACAGTTGCCAGATCCATTTAGTGCAAAATTATTTTTGCTCTCAGGGATACATGAGGGGTTTTTGCAAATGCTGAATTATGTAGACAAGGGTTCAAGACACTCTTTCTGTTTGTTCCAGGTTGGAAACACTGATAGAAGAGCTGGAGGACCTTGAAGCCAAGTGCACATGCTGTCATCTTGGAAATCTTGAGATTGAAGTGCAGTTCTGCTTTAGTCCGTCTGTGTCACCTCACTGGACAACCTGGCCTAGGTTTGGCCTGTGACTGTCTCATCCTTAGTGTCAGCAGTAATACAGACACGAGTGTGTTTTCCAAAGCCAGCAACACATGGACCAGCTCAGAGAAAGCACTAATGCTTTTGTGGGGGAAGGGACAATGAGCAGTTTGGTTTTTAATGTAGAGCCCTTTTATTGTACATTAATAAATATTTGGCAGGAATGAAACTCTAAAGCCGATGCCTTGGAGAAAAGATTTTTAAAAGCACGACTGTACCTTCCCTGGGCTGTTTCTGAAGAAAGAGCTGCGCTGTCAAGAAAACCCCACCCTTGGCTGTACAAATACATGAGCTGTTTTGCTGTCACTGCTGCTTCTGGAGTCCAGTTCATTGAATTTGCCAGGGCAGTTTTCTGCTGTAAGAACTATAAAGTAAAATAATAGTAGGGGATTAGGGTAAAAGGATGGGGAGAGCACTTCAGAGAGGAGCAAGGCTGAAATCATTTTCTGTCAGGGTGCAGGATCCACAGCTTGAGGCCCTTTTCCTGGAAAAGCTGACTCCGAGCAGCAGCTGGAGCATGGTGTGCCACTCCACCACCTCTTCTCTCCTTTTTCTCTCCTTTTCCATGTGGAGCAGATGTTGAAACCTCCTAGACCTCACTCAGCACAGGCAGTTTGGAGCAGCAGTGCCAGCCCATGGCTACCTGCTTAGGCCCACGTGAAGTGAGTGCTGTTGCCTATTCTAGATTCAGGGCCTATGTTCAAATGTTCTGCAAGAACTGCCCTGTGCCTTGCTTTCTCTTGTGGCAGGGTTGCCCAGCCCAGTCTGTGCCAGGCAATTTTTGGTAGGTGACCTGTCTGTGAGTAGCAGAAAGCTGCACACACTTATTTCTGCTAGACAAGCCACTGTCCACTGCCACCCTGCCCGGAGCTGGGCAGGGGAAGACAGGAGAGACAGGTGGCAGCAGCATGAAGAGCCTGGCAGGCTCTGTGCCCCATGAGACCTGGCACCCTTTGGGCAATGGGATAATGGTCAGGCTCTTGTGCCTGTGTGGTATCTGCAAACACAGGGATAGTGTCAAAACTGGGCCCAGGACCAAAGCTGAGTGCCAGCTGCCATGTAGTGAGGGAAGACCACCATTCCCACTCGGTTATCTATCACTTCAAATCTCTGTTCCAGCTAACAATTTTCTGAACTACATAATGTTGATGTGATCAAAGTCTGTCATGAAACACTAAAATCTAGAGGGATATGGATAAGAGAAAACACAGAGTTGCTTGAATATTACTCAAAATATTTTAATGTACATGCTGCAGCCACATTAAAGAAGAGGAGAAAACATCTTACAGAGATGACAGACTTTAAAGGATGTGATTTCGTCATGCCAGAGGCTGTATGTTTCAAAGTGACTGAAGCCAATAGCGTCAAAATGCTCTTTTTCTGGCATATGAAAACCCCATCAAGAGGCACGGAAAGGGAAGAGCAAACATGTATTTAACTGATAGATTAGGCTGTTCTGATCCATCAGGTGAAGCAGTCCTGCAGTTTTCAGGGTTTTTAAACAGGTATAAATTTGGTACAAAGAGTACTTTAAACAGTTTTACTCATATGCACCTAGTGGGCTGGAACAGCTGTGCTATGTTGGGTAGATAGGTATTTACAGAAAATGATGACTAATGGAGAACATGTCAATATGCACAAAACCCCTACCAGACAGTGGGTTGGAGTCACACAGCAGTGAATGTCAGCCAAGGGGGGGTGTGGTACCCACCTCTGTCCAGGTGAAAGTTTCAAGCTGAGCAGCCTGTGACAGCACCTTCTATGCTTACAGGGGTACCCTGCAGTAAGCCCAGCTCCACCTCAGCCCTGCCTGCCTGAGTGGGCTCAAGGGCACTACACCCCTCCCAAAAACAGCTTCTCGGAGTTCCCCCATTTCTCTCAAGCCCTTAAAGGAAATAAGGACAAGATTCAGCTGATGGACCAACACTCCTGAGTGTCACTGGCCACCAACAGATTTTGGCTACTTTCTGAACCACTTGTTACAATCAGTGGATATTCTGATAAAAGACGTTAATCCCAATCTAGGGAAGATTGCTAAATGAGTTGGCCTCTAGGCTAACAATAACAGAGTTTAGACAAGGGCCATGTGTGGACATTACTACCCAGCTGTCCCTTTGCCAGTGTTGCTGGCAAAGCCCCATTCCTTAATAATTGACAAATTTTTCTCCCTCACCAGGCTCAGAAGTGTCAATAGAAGGGAACAGCTGTTTGCCTGGAGACAAGGGCTTACTCTGAGCAGTTGTACTCAGTTTAGCAAAATTCTCTCTTTTCACTCCACTACCACCCAGTTCAACCACCCTCAGTGGCTTCCTCACCAGTTTTCCAACAGGCCATCAGTCCCACATGCTGTCAATAAGTCAGGGCTGAGGACAACTAAAGTCAGAGCACTGCCAATAGTAATACCTAATGCCAAGGGAGGATCCCATGCCATACATGCTGGACAGCCTCTGCTACTCCATACTTTTCAAAAGTCAGTGAAATACAGGAGGGTGAAAGTAACATATGGAAAATTGCACCACAATACTACACAACAAAAAAAAAGCAAGCTAGTATCTTCTGCATTCTCCCTAACTAATGGAAACAAGGTAATGTGACAACTACTTTGGAGAAAAGATGGCAGTAAACAGCAAAGGGAGATGGAGTAGACATCCTTAGAAGAAATAAAAAGGAAGAAAACATAGGCCTAAATGACTGGAATGACTTTGCAACACAAGGCTTGTTTCCCCTGCCTTGCAGAAACCCTGTTGTGGGAGCAAGCTGTCTGACAGGCAGGGACAGCCTGCCCTGCCAGCCCATGAGATTTCTCAGTAGCCTCCCTCGGGACTGCCCACTTGCCAGGGAGTTCACTCAGTGCCCTGCATATGAGAGCTGCATATACCAGGGCCTTCTTTTCTCTTCCCAGCTTCACCGAACCTTCCCTTCCACCAGGGAGCTTTAGGGGACTCCTTTCCAAGTGAGGGTTTTACCAGTGAGGATGGAACTGGGCTATAAAAAACAAGGGAAGATCCCCTGCTCTCTTCCCTGGTGACGCAGTTGCAAAGCAGCAAAGACTGTCACAGACCCTGCCAGAAGGGACAGGAATGACCACTGCCACTCTGTCAGCATGGTCCTTTGTGCAGAGCCCAGCTCATTAGAGAGAATCAGACTAAAACATCCGAATGTATGGCTATTTCAGACATGTGCAGGGTACACTGCAATGACCTGACACTGCTTAGCTGTCATCCAACTGTTTGTACAAATGTGAAAGAACAAAGATTTTGAGAAACCCAAACATCCATCCATGCATTTAATCAGCTACTAAAGTAGCAAGTTACAGCAGGGTACCCTATAAATATTTTTTAAGCTCGTAAAAAGGAAAAAAAATAATCCCTTCTACGTCAGGTACCTTCAATGCCTTCTTAATGCAAGATGCACAGGAAGAGACAATGCGTCAAGACCTACAGGTACCAAACACAAGAGACATTCTGAGCATGGCTTGTAAGAAACCCACTCTCAGTACAAAAAAGCACCAAGTGCTGGACCAAATCTCCCCCCAAGAAGAAGGTGTCAGTGTTCTATGTACAAGAAAATACTGCTTCAGTTAAAAATGCTTAAAACCATTCTCTTGAGTTCATATAAAAATAATTCTGTCTATGTATGCACACACATATTTACATACATTTATGGCTTTCAGTGCTTCAACTTTCTCCAGTAAATGAGGAAATACAAATACTCTATTACTGCTTATTCTGCTCCTCAGGTTTTTCAGCCTCTCCTTCTGCAACTGATAAGCTGCCACTACCGTATTTTTTCACTCGGGTTTCTACTCTGGCAAGTCTCTGTTTCACCTTTTGTTGAGATGCGTTGTATTCTGCCAAGAGCCTTGCAAACCTCGTCTGCAGTGTATCCAGAGCTACTTCAAGTCGCCCTATTTTTTCTTCCAAGTCTTTTGGGTCAGCTCCTGCTTTTGCTGCCTCCTCATCTATTAAATTGTCTTTCATCAGAATTTGACGTCCTTTCTCTTCCAGAGCCTTTTTGGCTTCTGGATATTCTGTGAGGGCTTCCATTAAATCATCCTTAGACAAGCAGAACAAATCAGAATAACCAATACTCCTAATGTTGGCTGTCCTCCTGTTGCCCGATTTGCTACCTTTGATGTTTAGGATGCTGATTTCACCAAAGTAGCTGCCATCGCTCAGGACTACAAATTGGGTTATGCCATCATCCGCCACCACAGCCAATTTTCCCTCTTTAATAATGTACATTTCTCTTCCAATATCTCCTTTTTTGCAAATGTAGTCACCAGGACTGAAGACCGTAGGTTTCAGTTTCAGCACCAGCTCAATGAGAAGCCCAGCTTCACAATCCTGGAATATACGCACTTTCCTCAGTGTGTCCAAATGGACATTGATGGCAATTTCAGCCTTCAATTTGTCAGGCAGATTTTTGAGAACTTCCTTCTCATCCACTGTTTTCTTGTTGGTCCAGAGGTAATCAAACCACTTAATAACCCTGGCTTCCAAATCCTTAGTCACTTTTCGGAATTGCATGTACTGTTTAATGGAATCCACTTTGGCCTGGAACTCTGCCCTGGAAGCATTCATGTTGGAAATCATGGAGCCGACATTACCGACAATGGTAGCAAAGATGAGCACACCCACCAGGAAGTCAATGACCACAAAGAGATACTCCTCATCTTTCACTGGGGGCGGCGTTTCTCCAATGGTTGTCAGCGTAAGCGTCGACCAGTACAGACTGTAAATGTACTTCCTGGACAGGCGCGCGTACTCTGGAACGGACACGTTGGGATACACCCAGGAGTCAGTTCCGAACCCGATCACCTTCGATATAGCAAAGTATATGCACGCGTTCCAGTGGATGATGATAAGGATGTATAACACAAGATTGCCAATACGGAACATGTTTGGATAATTTGTCCTAGTCTCAGTACGGTCGAAAAACTCGAAGAGCCGAGCAATCCTCAGCAAGCGGTTAAATCGGAGCTCAGGGTAGTTCAAACCAAGCTTAAAATATGCCAAGTCCGTTGGCACAAGAGACAGCACGTCCAGTTTGAACTGAATCGTTTTGGTATAATGTTCTCGTAATTTCTTCTCATCCTTAACTAGCAAGCCTTGTTCAAGGAAGCCTTCAGAGAATAAAAAGATTTTACTTGTTAGAATAAAAATACCATCAACAGTAGTGAGCGAGTTACATTTCAGGCCTAAGAATGTTAAAATTCATACTGTTATGCCTACAGACATTGAGGTCATTTAATTGCATATTTAAATATTTCAATCAAGTTTCAAAGCTGATACATAATGGCTAAGAACAATGACGGTATTATCACCACAGTGCTCCCTGAGGTTTTCCACTCTATTCTGTGACAGCTGTATCTTTTAAGTATCTTTGAAAAAAAATAGGGAGATTCAAGTGTCTAATTTTTCATGAATCATGGGCATGAGTCATAACTAAAGTTAAGCAAGTGTTAAGCAATTGTGTATAAAATAGGAGTGGAATATTTTAAAATAAACACCAGGAATAAGTAGATATAATGGATTGTTGGAAACTTCCCAAACAATATAGATATCCTTCAGATAAAGAAATGCAGTTACCCCCCTCCCTAAGTCATGTTTTTCCTCTTATGTCCAATGTTAAAACTGACATGATTTTCCTTGGTTTGCGCTTTGTGTTTCTAGAGAGAGCTACTAAGCGGACTTTTGCACATCAATATTTCTTCATTCCAAAGACTTTGAAAAGTATTTTAAAAATAGATTTTAAAAATTTATGAGTAGATATAAACTGCAGTGAGAGACCTTTACTGCAGACAGTACAGCCACAGTGCTCTTTTATCCTTCTGAGGGCATTAAAGATATTCCATAGGGAACAGCCTATGCACTACAAAATACTTGCTGCAATTGCAATGGAGATATCCAACTGTCAGCCCATTGGGCCACTCAGGAGAAAAAGTCCACTGAGAAAAAACCAAAACATTCCCAGTGTATTCGGGATTGTCACATTTCACTAACCCCTTAGCAATCTACAAGCCATCTATAGCTTTCTCAGGGAAGCATCTGCTGAGGAACAGCAAGCTGCATTTTTCTGTGTCCTACACAGCATGGCTGTATTTCTGGAATGTGTGGTGCATCTGTGAATGCCTCATATATCTGTGTATTTGCCCCATCTATGTGTGTATCTGGCTTTGGATCTGCAAACTGACGGCGACTACAAATGGAAGTAGTTCCTGAGCCACGCATGTGTTGCCTCCCAGAAAACTGCTGAAAAAGCTGGTCAAATATGCCCTTTAGTTATACAACTGAACAGAAAAGCAGTCAGACTGATGAATTTCTCATACACGGTTATGAAAAATAACTTTGAAAACAACTTCCTCCTGAAAAGAGATAATCTCTCTCAGCCTTTTATTCCCTTTATTCCCTAAAGTCTTACAGTAAAATCTTTCAAAAGCATTAGAACACATGGTATGCTAAACACAATCAGCTGCTGAGACATGAATCTTCTGTGTTTCACAGTGCACAGTCACCCAATAGGTGAAATGCAGTCCAGCTGGCCCTGCAGCTGGACAGAAATGCACCATGGAGAAGCTGATTATCAGAGTAGTTGTGGGGCTGCCTAGATCTCAGTTCAAAGGCAGACCTTGCCCTCAGACAGCACTCACTCTTCCCCAAAAGTTTCCAGGACCTCTGTCCCTAGGGCAGATGGACCTTGCGGACTCACAGGAAAAGGCAGCAGGCAAAGGCAGAGCCAGGAGGGACTGTTAAAAGAGTTGACAAAGATTTTGCCACCTAAAAGAAGTAACTGCCTTCTTGGAATGCCTGGAACTACAGCAGACACTTCCACTGAAGCATTTGGGAGACAGCTCCAGCAATTCTGCAGTTGCAAGTCAGGCCTGAAAATTCAAATTCCATTCAGGTTTTAACAGCCATATAATCATTATCAGGGGAACTCATGGGAATTTGTAACTTGCTTTACCTGAATATGCCTAATTTCTGCTCTGTTCTTTCCCATTTCATTAACAGATGTAACTGCAGAAGGTAAATTTAGTTGGTACAGTTGACATTTTAACTACACAAAGAAGATGTACACCCCCCTCCTCCCATCCTGCCCCAAATACAGCACTCTTGTGATTTAAGCTGGTACCTGAAACTGACTTCTCTACTGAACAAGGTACTTGCTGAGTTTAAGAATTTGGCTTGTCCTGGGTTGTGTGCTTCCCACATGACAGCATTTTTAGCCCATCTTGTAATTATGTTTACAACTTGTCAGTCAGCACAACTTTAAATAAATAAATAGATAAAAATGGATAAGATATTAAAACAAAAGATTTAAAATTACTCTCATTTTTTTTTAATGATCAGTGTTGTTTTGGACCCTTTCAGGGGACATTTTGAAGCTGTGTCTGTACCAGTGAAGAGAATGAGACAGGAGATGTTTTCTAGCCCAAGACCAGCTACCATGACAGCTTCTATTCACATGTAAGTTCTTCTAGCCCCTACAAAACCACCACCATGAACAACACCCAACCTCTGCTGTCCTCCTAGCTGTCCTCAGACACTGGGTGCTTGCTGGCATGGACCAAAGTGCATATCACCAGTAACTTGGTGATATGGATCACTGTACATCACTGCTTAGGCCTATATTATGACTTCGTTCAGTTTAAAACTGATACCATTTTGAGGTAGGAATTTCAGCCTGCCTGGATTACAGAAACAGGAACAAGAAGCTGAAGAGAACCACTCCATGCATAGCATGGCACAGCACTCAAAGATCCTCTGGGTTCACACTTCCTCCAGGAAGGTAGGACCTGAGCAGAGGTTCCTGGATTAACCCTATCCCATCATCAGGCAGTGGGAAACCAGCTAGGACCTCGTAGAGGCTGCAGGAAGCAGAGATGGTGGCAGAGGGGCTGCACTGCCTCTGTTCCAGACCTAGGACCACAGACTGAAGGCTGAGACAGGCGCCAGGTCTTGCACTTGACCAACTCAATAACCACTTCTAACCAGGATTGGCTGGTTAAGAAACACAGCTTGGTTAAGAAACACAGCTTGGTTAAGAAAACAGCATTTGTGGGGTGCAGTTGGTTTCCTGCCCCAAGTGCCCTATCGTCCCTTCCCCACACAGCCTGTCGCAGTGGCCATGCACTCAGCACCTGGCACACCTATTACTGACAGAACTGAATTTAGAGACAAGTGAAGAGCAAATGTTGGAATGTATGGCCTTAAAAAATCCAAACTGATCAGACACTTTATCTTCCAAATGCCTCCACTGTTGTGTTCTGACAGTGGTCACACCCCACAGGGGAATTTTTGTTTCCATTCTTTATATACATGCAGTCTTTGAAAACACAATAAAATCCCAGAAGAACTCACCTGTTCTGAACCTGACAAACATATCAATAAAATAGATAATATCAGAGAGATAATCCAAGAACAGCCACATTTTAACATGGTCCATTTGTAGTTCATCAAAGCAGGCTCTAAAGAAACAAAGATTTTAAAAAAATAAATTAGGCCAAATGCATAAGCTGAGTACTTGCATTATATGCCCTAGCAGCATGTTAGTGCTCGGAAGTATTACAGGCAGCATATCCCCATGTCCAGACATGAGATGCACACTAGAGCTATGTCCAAACAGACACCAGGATTTTTCAGAATTCAAAGGCATTCTGGACAGGAATAAAACTCAAACACATAAATGCCACCTGAATGCACTTAAGGAGGATTACACATATCCCTACAATTAAAAGTGCATCAGATTTCACAGGACAGACATCTCCATGAAGATAATTCCCAAATAAAAGATTTGTTTCTCAGTGGCAAGCCATCCTCATTTTTCCCTACCATCTTACACAGTGTAAGGAAACCACTTCTACAGCCCTCCCTTACTTAGACTGAAACTGATTTTACATTCTACCGTGGAAAAGAAATACTTGAGTTAAATCTTCCTGCCCTTCGAGCATCCAAAAGATCCAGTATATGAATTTAAGAGGCCCCACCACTGCTCACATCCCTCCTTTCTGTTCTCTCCTGGGTGAGAACAGAAAGGACAGAAGCCCTCATCCCCGGCAGTGCTTAGGGATGCATTGGCAGGACACGGCTGAGCTGCCAGCCGGCAGGTGGCACACGAAGGCCACACCAGCACTCATGAGGACACGCACTGCAAGTCACATCCACCTGCTTTTAGACAAAAAGGGAAAAATAAAAGAAACACTGGCAATCTATTCAGTGATACGCACATCATACATCCCTAAGGGCATATGAACTGTAAACCTCCTAGGTAAGTCACCCAAAAGATACTGCAGGGAGGTAAGAGGGTGATTTACATAGGAAACATAATGATTGAAATGTAAAATTGTTATGAACTTAAATCCATACCTGCACACTAGCATACACCAGTTATAGAACACGGGTGCTGCAATTACGGTCAGCCAGTTGTAGTACAGATTGCTTGAAGGATCTATCACAAAGACCTCCTTTTTCTGCCTGGAAAATAAAACATGCTGATTTACACTGGAAACGTAAGCAAGCAACCTGCTAGATTTCCCTCTTCCGGAGGCTGCTCATTTCACCGTGAACTCACAGCTGCCCGAGAAGAGAAAGTATCCATGCAGGCAGTGCCGATGAGATACCAGGTATCCCATCTGAGAAGCTCAATTTCTTTGTTTCACCCAACTTTGGGAAAAGTAAGTCAGAGTGGAAAGAAAAACACAAACATTCCTATCTCCCAGGCTGAAACCCACAACCATCTGTAATCAGCCCCATACTGAAAAAAAAAAAAAAAAGTTAATTATTAAATGTTTTTTATTATGACTCTGGTTAGAAGGTTACATTTCATTGCTAAAGAAAGAGCCTTCCTTTGCAGGCTAATTATTGTTCTTTATCAAATTCTATTATGGAAATGACTGCCTAAGCATGCATTTGAACAAGTAAAACATGTATGTATTCATCTGTACAAGTAAGAATCTCTGTGTGCACATGCACATACAGTGTGTGTAACAAGAGCTGAAACATGTCTTATTATGTAAAGGCAAATTCACACATTCACAGTCCTGGCTCCTTAGGCCTCACAAGTGATGCTAAAGGAAGCAGACAGGCCTGGAATGTAAAGATTTAAAGAACAGCATGGATAATGGCACAGGGTGTGCTCAGAAGTGCCCATCTCCAGCATGAGAGAGGTTGATATGGAATAGAGAGCAATTAGGCATGTAATCAGAGAAAATACATATTAGTGGATTTGAGGTCCACAGCTGCAAAATTTAACAGCAGAAGTGTGATCTGTGGACTGTATAACAGTGTGCAGAATATGTAACCAGGCAATGCTTGAATATGTATTTATGGGACATTTCCTAATCTCCAAGAATGCAAATATATTAAAATGTAATGATAATTTATTTAAAATCTGTGTGTATTTCTGGCATTACCATTGCTGTCAGCTGAATGTCCATGCAATGTGAGTAAAGGAAGCAGCTTTAATTTAAAAAGTGTTTACTTACCCATCTTCACTACTGGCTTTAAACTATTTATTCTAGAAAACTGGTCACCACCTCAAAACTGGTGACCATGAAATATGGTCATTATATGTCAGAGTATACTACCTCATAGACATCAAAACATCAGTTTTCTTTGACAAAATGTTTTAAAACACTCTTGGATACTGCAAAGCTCAGGCCTTCACGATACAGTAATTAAAGCCAAAAGAGAGTGCTTTGAACAAAGGCTTTCTAATTAGAAAAAAACAATTAAAAGCTTTTATTAATAATGACCCGGAGATCAATCAGATTCCATTTGGAATGCCCTTATGTCTATACAGCAGGTGCCACCATATTCATACACATAAACCTACAGTATTTTACTCTAACACACTCCTTAACTGTGAAGGCCACCCAAGTGCATTCTCTTTTTATCTGTCATCATCATTACTTTTAATCACTGGTAATATTAAATCGTGCTATATTTCGGTCAGCTTTATGAGAACAAAGCAAGAACAGGATCCATTTCTGCCAAAAGCATTCAAATTACCTCATTTTGTTGCAGAAATAAACCATACCCTAACCAACAGAAGCAAATTTTAGTGATCACTAGCAATGAACTGCACCATATCAAGTAATTAAATATAACAATCAGTGAAATAACTAAATTTAATAGCAAACTTTTAATTTTGTACATGTAAGATACTTCTACATGGTAAAATAAACCAGATTTTTGGTTCGTCTGCTCTGAATTATTATGGAAATTCTGGAACAATGGAAAGTCTGTGCAGCTCTCCAAAGCAGGCTGCTGTCCTAAAGTGTTGTCATAATTAAAAAGTGATCTTCAACTCAAAGTGACCAGAGGTAGCTCAATTTCCTTTTACTGACATAGGAAGCTGTTCAGAAAGATCTAAACACAGGTCTTCAAGATACAACAATTTTGCTGAGCAGTTGAAACCTTCCCAAAGGGGAAAATGTATTAAAGATTTGACAGGCTAAGAATATGCAGTCTACAGAACAACAGTAAGTGTTACAATGAAATGCTGTACCATGCTTTGTAGTGTAGGAGACACGTTACAATCACACATTTATTATTTATACTTACTCTTCCTTTTTTTTATCATCTTTTTTGTCATCTTTTTTGTCATCTTTCTTTTCCTCTTTCTTTTCCTCTTTCTTTTCCTCTTTTTTCTCCTCTTTAACCTCTTTCTTTTCTTCCTTTTTGCTGTACAACATAATGTAAGGCTTAGCAATATTACCAATACTGAGCAGTTCAGGGACAGGGCGGAGGTTTGGGAAACAAGACTAGACTCTGGACAGAGTAGGACAGGGATCCAAATGGAAAAAAGAATTTACAGGCTGAGACCTCTCACCCTGACACCATCACACTATCACATCAGCTGGCTGATTCTCTGCCTTAGTCGCCCACACCTTCTTGACCTTTTCAGACACAAGTGTACCAGGATGATTTTAAGTAAATGCTTTCAGTTTGATTGACTCTTAAGAACCCAGGCATTTAAAAAGAAACCTTTGAAATAATGACAGAATGTGAAATGCCTGAACAAATTGTCAACGTTCGTTGCACAGCCAAAGCCTCAACATGACTGTCTGAAGCTTTCATAGTAATTATAAAAAATGAGGATGAATGTCCTCTCATGGTTCTTTAAAACCAGCAAATTTTAATTAATTAGTTGCCTCTGGATCGGAATTGCCCCATTCTTAGGTTTGACTGAACGGAAGAGTCTTGAAATATGTTAACTTATGCAGACAGGCTCACAATGCTTTTCAAATCTACAGGAAAAGCTAACGTCTTTCTTTAGATTCTGACAATACTTATCTTAAAGCTAGATTTGCTACATGCCTCGGTCAAGAATCATGTAATGTGATGTGAACAATGGTGCTCATTAGTACAAGCAGAAAATCCATCATCTGAGATCTCCTTCATTTTTATTTGAAACTTGTCTAGTCCTTGAAGCAGAAAGTGTCCCACTTAGACAGAAAAGCCAAAGAGTGTTCCTTACACTACAGCATATGTGGATAACAAAACTCCCCACACATAATGTCTGGTTAGAATGAAAGCCACGGATTCCTGCTCCCATGGGAGCTTTGTCTTCTCTGAACTGCCAAGACTGGGTGTGAGTCTCCCTTTGCACTGGTGTCAAGAAAGGGCAAATGAGTTTAATGACAGCAACATCCCGCAGCAAGGACAGAATATGTAATAATGCTGCTTACAGGACTTGTGCTTTCCATGCATGCTTGCTCATAATGCTCAGGCCAGAAAGGGCTGTGCTGTGAACAGCAGTCCCACCTAGGAATGTGCTTGTTACAGGGAGAAAGAAGCGCTCCAAAGGAGATGACAGCCACCCATTTTGAGATAGTAGCAGCCTTCACCAATCAGCAATGAGCACCTGTCCCAGTTCTTACACTTAGACATTCCCACAATGATGCACCACCACAGTGTACTTTGGAAAAGCCAAGACTCAATTGCTAAAAAATGCCGAGATCCCACACTCTGCCACATCCAGGGAAATACCTACCAAGCTGACCAACACCACTGAAACATTCCGAATTACACAGTACAAGGGAGCAGAACTGGAGGAGAGAAGAACTTTTGGCTTGACTGATCTTCTACTTGCATCTCATATGAAAGAATGAGTTTTTCATTTACCAAGGCAGATTCCTACACAGCAGTGGGAACTATTTCTCAGGAATTTATTTCTCTGGACTGACTGTCCAGAACTTCACTGCTTCATTTTCCAATCTGCCCCCAAAACTCCTTCCTGTTTAAAAACCATGTCAGGATTTCACTGCAGATTACCACACATGGTGTCTGATCTAAAGGCAAATGCACAGTTGCCGTTGTTGGCATTAAGGTAGCTCCTCAATACTTCAAATTCCTGGCATTCTTACCAGAAAGGAAGAGTTACAAGTAAGCAGAATTTTCAAAGTGTAGGGCCACTGTACATTTGTGGATCTTGATATGCAGCGAAAAGTAGGTTGAGATTGAGAATCAGTCAAAAAGTCTCAGTATTGGTAAACTTTGGAGGGTATAATTTGACAATTCAAACTCCCTCCTATGTTTGTGTTTTATTTTTTAAAAGTGAAAAAAACTTCATTTCCTACACCATCTAATGCCAATACTTATTTTTCTCTGACCTGAGATCTCCTTCAAACTCATCTGTCAACTACAGGTACCTTTCATAAATGAGTTTCTTCCATTTATGTTGCCTCTGTTCATCTTTCTATTGTGGTAACTTCCAACTTATCTTACTCCCATCTACTTGCAGTCTAGCAATGAAAGTTGCTCAGAGGAAAAGGTTGGCCATAATCACAGACTTGAAAGCATCAGAAGCCAAGACATGGCACACTTAGGTCTTTAACATAATGAGAAGTCCACACTTCTTTTTCTTTACCAGTAATGCTGAGTAAACTAGAATCCAGTAACTAATGAAACAGTTTGTATCTGTCCTCCTTGACCCCAACACAGCAGCATCCCTGCTGTTTCTAAGCTGTGTGCAGCTTTAGACTTAGAAATCTACTTCATCAGCCCTTATAAAAACACTGTCATAATCTTTGAATTACTCCAACGTTTGCATTTCTCATCTGCCAAGTACTTTGCAAATCAAGTAGATTTCAGATTGTTGGGCTTGTAGACAGACAGGTCTTGTCTTCATTTAAAAATAATGAAACATTGAAAGGATGAAAGTTTTGCCCAAGGTACATGAGTCACTGTCAGAAACAGAGTGAGGCAGAAGTATTTCTGTCCTAACCAGTCCTTTGGGCTCTGTCTAGCAGGCTCAGCTCCAAGCTTATGGCACTTCTTTTATATCAGTCTAAATAAAAGTCTGCAAATTTCTGTCACTGCACACAGATTTTCCTTTTGAATGAAAGTTATATAAGCCAAACCAAAAAGTTGCTTTAGGAGCAGGAAGATCTCTAGTTCAGCTATGTGCACAAAGGTTTTGCAGCATCATTTAAAATGTACAGTTTAAACTTGCCTATGATAGAATTATTTGGAGGAAAAGAAACCCAAGAGTTTTCTAGAAGTATAAATTTCTGACACAATCAGAAAATTGATTACTTTTAATTTTTTTTGTTTTCATCTAAAAAGCAACAAAAAAACCTACTATTATTATGCATGGAACTGATCTGCTGCTGGATACTAAAGAGCAGATACGTCTTCAGATTGCTGTGGTCTAAGACAAGCAACAAACATTGATGCTGGGTGATTTTAAATTACAGGAGCTCTTCAGATTGTTTAATAAATTTCTCTTTGGTGTAACACTGTGAAAGAGCTTGTCAATTATATAAAATAGACTCAAAAGGACAGCTTCTGTCAGACATTCTGTGGCAATACCAGCCTAATTACGGTGCCTGTCACTCTCTCAAACAATACCTGAACTGAAATACACACTTTTAAACAATGGACATATAAATGGGTTTTGGTGCCCTCATCAGTATCCACTTCTCATTTGACAACCTGGAATTTTTGGGGCACTTGATTTGCAAAAAGGGAACGGTGTGTTAAAAGAGGAAAACCACTATTAGAAAATTAATACATGAATCTCATTTAAAAACTGAAAAATGAATGCATCAATTGGTAATGCAGTAAAATCAGCCAGCTGAACTACAGAAGGTAGGGAATAAATGTTTAGTCAAATTCAATGCCCTTTGAGAGGAAGGGGTAACTTCAGACAGAAAGAAGTTCACAGGGAGCACAAAGGATGTTTTCATACTAAGAAAACTAGACCTTTCTCTATAATAAAACTATATTCTTAGGAAAGGCTTAGGAAGAACTAAGGAGTTTATACTACAGAGGTTACTAGGCTGGATAGGGAAAAAGAGAAGGTGCTGGTGGTAGAAACTTCTTTGGAAGTTAACAGTACTTACTCTTCATTGGTGTTGTTGCTAAAGTTGACATTGAACCTGGCCAAGGGCCAGTGACTGCAAGCAAGTTAAATAAAACACATTAAAGAGTGTAAAGGCTGCTGGTATTTCACGCACGTGTTTACAGACTGACTCACAAGCTTCTCACATATGCACTGATAAGATTAGCAAGGTCAATTTTGACTGTTGTGATAAGCCCCTTTGCATAACTGCTTCAAGGCACCAGTTCCCTTCTGTCATGTGCCTGGCACACACATTTGTGACCACATCTGATGTCTGAAGCCTGTTCTTAGGCGTATTAGTGCATGGCAAGATGCACCTCACTATTTTTAGCCCCGTACTCATTGGGCTACTATTTTAAACTTTCTTCAATCCTTTCAAGTCCTCTTCACAGATGTAGTGTCAAGGCTTGTGGATAAGTAATGAGCATACCTACCACTGCTGCAGAATTAAGCCTTCATGATACAACCACTGAGAGTTACTGTCAACCAGCAACAGCATAAAAACTGAGAAGGCAGGGATGGGTGCTCTCAAACTCACTTCAAATAGCCTTGTACACAGGTTTGCTGGCCCACTTCCTATCTGCAGTTGCTACTGATCCAGACACCTGAGAAATCAGGCAACTGTCTGGCTAATTCAATAAAATGTGTTCTTGAGATTAATTTCTAAGAAGCAGCTCAAGTGAAGATAATAAGGCTGTGCTGGACTACAACAAATCAAAGTAACCTGCATAATGCACAGACCTTCAAAGGTTTTTGCTTTAATCTGAATTGCTTGCTGAGTTTTTTGAAACTAATTACTTGCTTACCTACCAGTATTTAATTATGCAAAAAAATACAGGAGTCTCTGCTTGAAAGCCTAATGCCAACAAATTTATTTTCCCATTTTAGCTGGAGTTAAATTTAAAACACCATATCATATATTTATAAAGTAATAATAATAATTCATCAGTCAAGGAACTGTAAACACATAAAGGTTTCTCTTTTGTTTTATTGGAAAAAAATTAAGACTGAACCTGCCTTCCATACCAAATACTGCGTATGTGCTAATAAGTGAAATCAGCATCCAAATGATTTTGTCATTTCTGCATCAGAAACTTTCTGTAATGTCATCAGATGGACTTCTGAGTAGAAATAACAAAGCAACGGCAAGTTTTGCACAACTGCTTCTTTAGAGTTTCTTAACACTTGCAGATAATGCACATTAAGATCCTGCAAAGCCAAAAGTAGAAACATCCTAGATTCTTGAAATAGAAATTGCATTCTCCTCAGTAGAGAGCAGTTTAGCAACATCAAGTTGCATATGATAAAATTCCATTTCTGAGAAATCATTCTGCCTGAAGCAGCACAACCAAAATCCTTCACTTCAAGATCTTGGTCACAGTGTGTTTGAGGAGGAAAGAGAAAGTCTGAAAGTCTGTTGAAAGTGCAACACTTTAGTTATGTGAATATTCTTGGGTAGCAATGAATACTCTGTTCATCTCCCATGCTAAGCTCCTTACCCTCTTCTTAAAATACAACTTACATCCTACTTACCAAGGAAACATGATAACCTCAGTCATCTTCACTTGAAGTACAAACTTGTCTCCTTACCTGTTTGCTCCCCCGGGCCGCTCACGGGTACCCAGGAAGGAGCGGATGTTGCTCTGCCTGGTGGACACCTCTACAAGCTCCGGCCCTCTGATACGTTTCAAGAAGGAATCAGGCCTTTGGTCTTCATGATGGGAGTGTCTGGTGGCCCAAGACCTCACAGATAAGACAAATCGTGACAGCCTGCACGGAGCACACACACAAAATCAACTGAAGCAGACAGAAATGTGAGGTGGCTTAGAACATCCCCACAAACACCAGCCCAGGAGGATTTTTCTCCACATCTCCACCTGCCATGAAATTAAACTTGATGGAGTAACTGCGTGAACCCAATCACTTGCCACAGTTTTGTAGATCACTTTCTGCAGTGGATCAGGAAAATGCCCCACACATCAGTTCTTAGTCTAATGTATCACCACTGCAGGAGCAACAGAAAATTCTTGCTGAGTGGGGGCCTTTACATCTCAAAGTGAGATACTCAGTGGAGTCCATCAGATGCAGTTGTCTTAGTTTCTTGAGACTTTCCCTTCAAGAGTCAGGTTATACTACTGTAATGTTTAAATTGCTAGGCATTCATGTTGATATCACAAACTTCCTTGTATATTCAGAGAACACGTAACTGTAGCTACACACACATGTAATTCAAACTATCCTGAAAAAGGATAAAGGAAACTATAAAAAAAAAGATTTAAAAGGAAGTTCTCAGTATGAATTTATATATTTATGTGCGTAATGTTTACACAAAACATGCATTTATAATCTTTTTTCATCTAAACTCAGCTTCCTGCAGATTTTGTCACCTAAATCTGGGGGTGTCATTATCTGAAAACCAAGCAGGGAAATACAAGTTTATTCTCCACTATCGAAAATGCTGAAGTTTAAACAACACTTTTTAAATTACTCTAGCTTTATAACAATTGTTTTTCTTTGCTCTTTGAAATACACTGTGCTTAAAGTGACCGTGGTCAGTGTTGTGTGTAACAATGGCAGAGCCCTGCAGTCTCAGATGCAAAGTAGACACAATGAGGTTTTGAAGCTCCACTTCAGGTTTAAATTTGAAGTCCCAGAAATACAAACAACTTAAGACAATGTTTGGCTTCACTTTTGCTGACCACGGCTCCAAATCCATTATAAACATAACTGGATTCTAAAAACTGAGAAAAATTCTTGCACTCAAAACACAAAGACCACCTGTCTCCTCCCTTTCCAGAGCCATCTACCAAAAGAAAACAATCATTATGTTTTATTTGCTAGGAAACAAACACTGCATCAGCTATCAGCCAGAACTAAACACTTATCCATTTATTTTACAGTCTGGCCTCACTTTATGCATTTCCCCAGCATTCAATGTGTTTTCAGATACAGTTATGTCAAAATAATTTATTTTTTTATATTTGACAAATTTGTTTGGGCTTATTCAGCCTCTCTCAGATTTTTAGACTTTTATTAGCAATAAGCAAGTGATGAATCAAGGTCAAATGCAACTTCGTTTCTTCTTATAGACATTCTTCGGCTGGACTCCATCCTTTTTCTTTGGAAAGCGATGGCTCTTCCTTCTTTGCCTCCAATTTGTGACCAGTCTCTTTCAGCAAATTGAACTTAACACTGCCAATTAAATTAGTTAGTATGTTACCTTGCCATTGCTCCCCTGCCAGTGAAGGAGCTCGCCTGGGATTCTTGTACATGTCCTCCCTCCACAGAAATGACTCCCTGCAGTTCTGAAGATGCATCCTCAGGCAATGAATGGGTTCTGCAAAAACAATATTTTATTTTTTTAAAAGAATTTCATGCAGCCTTCACCAGACTTTCCCCCATCTGGTTCTCTCCACCAGTGCATCAGTAAATAGTTCAGCAAATTGTCTTCTCCCTAGTAATAGAGCATACATTTGATAACCATATTGCTAAGCCTGTGCTTCTATTCTTTTGGAGCCAACCAATGTGAACTGAAGTCAGTGGAGGGTCTGCCATACATTCCAGCAAGCTCAGAAGCTAAAGACTACTTGCTAGCACTTAAAAAATTAGCATTTGAGAAAAATAGATTAAATTTCAGCCTTGCCTTTCAGTAATGGAGTTTTGAAATTGACTTCATTGGAACCTGGACTGGACTCTGTGATGGTTCACTCCAGAATTTGTTTTGTAGTACTCCTTGTTTTTCTCTGTGTTTTTCAATCTTCAGTATTCACTTTTACAAGACTTTGTTACATCCATTAAGGATCACTTTTTCCCCCCTTTTGTAATGCATACAAGGACTCTCACATGGGTCTGTTAATCCGTATTGCCAGGGAAACACTGACTAAAATGACACTTGCAGTATCTTCATAAGAGCTGGCAGCAGCATTCTGAATGCCCACAAGAGGACAATTAGCAACTCAATTTTATGTGCACTCACAACTGAGAAACTAACAAACAAAGAATTAAAACTTTATCATTTCTATCCAAAGAACAATGCTAAAACAGATCCTGACGGTCTCAGAATTCTCAACTTGTTAACTGTTTTCTACTTCTCTTCCAATAACATAATGCCATTTAGTATTGAATAACTTAGTTTATGTTGCCAGTGCTTATAATATGGTGCTTGCCAAAACTAACATCCTTCTAAGGGACAATGAACAAACTTATGGAACCAACATTCATCACGAATTACCAGATACATAGAGCCCACATTCAGCCCAAGAGCTCTCTTGAGCTGAGTGCTGGGAGAATAGTAAAGTTTGTCCACATTTTTGGTATTTCCTGGAGAAAATGCCTGCCGACCTGCTGAAGAAAGGATACTGGACTAGTTAGTGTTTTAGACTGCACTACCATGGCTGATTTTAAGTACTTTTATTCCTGTTTACTGAGAAATTCATAAATTTTGTGTGATCTTACCAATAAATTCTAATATTGTTAATGGCAGTGCCTAGTAAAAGTTCCTATTATAGCCAATGGCCATCTCAGGGCTTGATTCAGCTGCTTTAAAATAGGAGTCTGGTACAATCTGGAACACCTCAGAATACTTTATTGGACCTCTCCAGAGCACACAGGTCTCCCCTCAAAAACATAAGTGCCAGCTAAATGCTTCAAATAGCCTATTGGTATCTCAAATAGCATTAGATGACTATTTTAGGCAACTAAATACCTCTCATAATCAAGAGAGCCAAAGGAGCCTGAAGAGTTACTGTGTTTGAGGGTAAGCTGAGCAGTTCCCTGGGTGCTGCTGACCATCAGTACTGACTACATCTCCATTCAGGACAGCAGGAACATAGACACCTACTCACATAAAGAGTGAAATCCAGACGTCTGTAGGGCACAGCTGAATCCTACTTTCAACTTTAGATAGCCAGCCTGTGTCTATAAGCTGCCTCCTATTTCAGCTGTTTCTGTAAAGAGGCTGGGTTTTAAAAGGGGAGATTCATTTATTTTTTTGGATTTTTTTGATTTTTGTTTTAAGAAAATGAACCAACTTTATAACACACTACAGAGTAAGAATGCACATGAATCACTGCAGCATAAAGGAGCACAGCATTTTAAAGATCAGTAGCAGCTTTCTGTTAACTGTTGCAGTGAAGGCTTTTTCTTGGTAACACTTCATTTCACAGCAGAAAAGTGCTTAAGCACATCCTTAGCATTAAGGATAAATTTAACACCCACTGATTTTAATAAGAACTAAGTAATGTGTTTAATTGCTTTGTTGAACTATAGTCAACAGGAGCTGGAGGAAGGTAAAGGCAAAGAAGAAATGCTGTTACTCTAGCAAATGTGCTCTTTTCCCCAATATCTATAGTTGCATATTTTGATACAAGATAGAGAAGAGCTAAAATCTTGGATGGTTTCTATCTTTTGGTATAGACATTTTCTAGAGCAAATCTGAATTTAAGTAAAAAAATAACAGAATTTTTGAATGGTACTATCAAGACACTGTATATACTTACCAGCAACCATTTCAACAATCCAAAAATCTTAAATATGAAATCTCTTTTATGGAGCAGGACTGTATCTTCTTACTCATCTATGAAAGTCCTGAAATTAATACTGATAATATCAAACTTTCCTTCAAAAAAATATCTCTTCAAGACCATCACCATGATGATAAGGGTAAATTCATATTTCAGTCCCGCCATCTGTCAAAGTCATTGCCTCTGAAATTGCAGATGACCGCAGGGATTTAGTTCTACATTTAAACCTTTATAACCCCACTCTTACATCCCTGCTAGTAATTCCATTCTGAGCTGCCAATCACTGACATCTGCTACAAATACAACGTGGAAAAAAAAGGAAAAGAAGAGGCTCATTTCAATCTGTGTTTTCACTTTCCCTAACACATCACTTTTAATGCAGAGAAAGGGACAGGGCTCTTTTAAATCTCCCTCAGGAGACCATGGGGTAACGTAACCATGATGAGCAAGTCTTACTGTGCAGAACAAATAAGATCCATTTTCACTACTGTAGGCACATCTATGTGACAGAAGGTATCATGTAAGCAAAGCAAGAAGAGAAAAAAAAAAAGGACCAATTCAAACAGAGCATCCATAGCTGCTGCTATGGACATGCAATCCAAAAATCACCGCAATGCAGGGAGTCCCATCAGCCCATCAGGACTCTGTGTGCTCCAGTCTGGGTGTGCATTTGAACAGCAAGAGACAGCCTGACGAGGTCCACATAGAGGAGGGGGTTGGCCATAACAAGCCAAAAGCAGAAAACTTATTCCAACCTCTTGTCTTGGGTTGCAATATGCAACCAAAAATGTGTATTCTATTTCCATCTGTTGAAAACTGGTTGGGGAAGTGTTTTCTTTATCTCTTGTACAACCCCTTCCTCATAACTCCAGGGGAAGGGGGCAGGTGCCTTATGCTAATGGGCCAGCTGTTAAAACCAGGTGGGGCAGTGTTCTTTATCTCTTCCACAACCACTCCTCCCTCCAGGGGAGTGCTGTTAATGGGCCATCAAGGCTCACCACATGACTGATACAATTACATCATCTCATCGTGAGAAGCTCAACCCAGTGGGAGGAGCCAACCATTCCTACCTAGATAAAAAACTGGGAATCCAAAACATCAAGGCAGCCTATTTCCACTGGATTACCAGAGGAAGACTGGACCCATCTCACCACCACTGGACCCTTTCTACAGGATCATCTCTACTCCAACAGAACCACATCTGTTACTCCAGGAGGATTTATTTGGACTGCTTCCAACACTCTGACCAATAGAGTGTCAGGTCGTATATCTGACTCTGTCAGGGTTTCTAGGATTTTTGTTTGTTTGCTTGCTGGGTTTTTTTTTGTACTACTACATTTGTATTTTTAATATTCCTAATAAAAAATGTTATTCCTATTCCCATATCTTTGCCTGAAAGCCCCTAATCGCAAAATTATAATAATTTGGAGGGGAAGGAGGGTGTTTACATTCTCCATTCCAAGGGGAGCTCCAGCTTTCCCTAGCAGATACCTGTCTTTCCAAACTAAGACACCTTTACAGAAGCTATGGATCATCAGGCATCTTTCAACAAGCCAAGCAGGCTTTGCCCAGTCTAGAGGAATGACTGGTACTGTGTAATAGGTAACTGCAAGCTCACTGGCACGTTTCAAACAGCCACTTTAAAATTATGAAAACCAGAGAAAGGTGAATGTAAAGAAACTATTACATTTTCTCTGTACAGTGAGACACTCTGAAAATCAAGCACAAAAATGCTGATATTCTTTATCCACTACAAATTTTCCCTATGATAGGAACTAGGCAATTTGCAGAGTCTGCTTTTAAAAAAAACCTTCCCAAGGCTTTTCATTGCATGGTGCTGGAAGGATCCTTTTTTTCACCAAATCCTACATACTCTGTTGGAAGCACAGACCCTGCTATCTGTGTGGTGGCTTGAGAAAGAGGTTCCTCTTCAATGAGTTAGTGTAATTCCCACTGATGTGAAAGTGGGCTTTTTTTCCTGAGGTAATACAGCTCCAGCTTCCAAAACTGCAAGCCATGACAACTTGCCTGCGTCTGTCTCTTCTGTACTTTGGATAGATTTTGTGAAATCTGTTAAGTGCACTACGCCAACAATATCATGACACAATATTCTCATAATTCTAGTTTCCATTCCCAGAGCTACAGGAGTTCCAAAAATTATGAAGCAATCTGTCCTCTTGACTGTGACAAAAGGAAAATATTACCTGATATAGCCATTTTCAATCCTTTCAATATCTTCATCAGCAGTTATGACAGACAGGCTGTGCATACCAGGGTAGGAGTGCTGGGTGTTGATTTTTGCCATTTTGCTTTACATATCAACATCTAAATGACAGCTGAAATGGGAAAAAAAATTATGAAGGCTGCAAAAGGGATGTGCGCAGTACTTAAAAAAAAAGAGTTCTTTATTAAAACAGTGCAAAAAGCAAAAAGCAATTTCAACCATTTGAAGAACAGTCAGTGATATTTACACACACATGACGTGTTTCTTGATTTATTTGCAGTAGACAGAAAAAAAAGTGCTAGTAAAGATTCATCATGACCAAAGAAAAAGGGTTACATGACATCATATTCTTTTAGTCTCTGGGCTTTATGGGCTACCTGCACTGTCATACCCATTATCCATAGTGAAACTGCATTTAAAATCTCATTAAAAAAAGGTTAGTGAGAAAGTAAACCAAAAAAAGCCAGGTAATACATGTGCTAGGACAACCCATTCCACTTTACACTGACTCCCCTGTGCTAATTTTATCTATTTTATGATTAAGCTTTTTATTCCAAAAATCCATATTAACAAAGCAGATAATTAATGATATTTACCCCTTAGTTTAATGTAGATCATGCTATAATTCTGTATTATTAAAACTCTGCACTAAACACACACTAGGGGATTTTAGTAAAATGCTTCAAAACAGTCTCTATTAACATATTTAGCAGCTCATCTCCTACAGGTTTTAAAAAAATTATCTGAATTCCCTTCCAGATTTGAGTTTCCAATGCCTTTCCAAATTCATATAATATCTACCACTTACAAAATGAGTTTTAAGACTCAAGACAAGTGTCTTACAAATGAAGGACTGAAAGACTTCCAGTGAAAACTTTGAATTTTTTCAAAAAGGAAAAAAATGGTTTTTAAACTCCATTCAGGAACTTTTTTTGTTTTAAATATGACTAGAATGAAATTCTCCCAGGTTCAATCAACTGTCTCACACTAGGCAGTGTCCATTTTTCACCTGTAATCCCCTGCCTCACTTACCACTTAAGATCCACTTTCAACACCAAATGAAATACATATCTTTCAGAAACTAACTTTGTGACCTGAATTACTCCTAAAACAAAGCTCACTATCCATGATTAGAACATTATGCACCCACCTTCTTAAAAACCAAATACCAGACTTACCCTCCACTCAATTCCCTGACAATTAAAGAAAATAATATACAACTTTTAAAATCATTTAATATATTTTAAAGTATTTTTTATCCAAAAATAATGAAATTACTCTAGAAAAGCCTTAGGTATCACTTAATATTCAATTTTTTTTTAGTATTTCCCGTTATTAATTTTGCCTCAGTGTAAATCAGTTAATGTCTGTGTCTCACCTTAAACAGAGCCTTGCTCATGCTGATTAACTGAAGTTTTACTGGGGAAAAGATGGGCATTTTTATTACACATTGATATAAAAAAAATTGATTCTTTCAACCCACTCTCAGATTGGAATGTTCACTCAGAAGAATTAACTTCTAAAGTGCAGATAATTTATGTTAAAAACATAACTCAGAGCTTTAAAAGCTTGATGGTGGGAAGAATTATTCATTAGGTAAGAAACAGAGCATTAACCTTTTTTCTAAATATGTAATTTCAGAGCAAATGTAGAACTGAGTTAAGTTCTTGACTAGTTCCGACAGTTAACAATTACATTTATCCGTTCTGGTGATTCACAATCAGATTGATATCTACCTACAGCAGTTCTTAAAAACAAGGGTCACCTGGTTTATAATATCCAACAAAGTAAGCAACTCTGTTAAAAAAACAAACCTGTTACAACAATAAAAGCATGAGAAAATAAAACTTTTCTGAAGTTTTGGGATGATGTAGATGGTTTGTTACCAACACCATGGATTCACCCACTGAGAAGGCACATTGCTAATGAAACTGGAGACTAGTGAACAATGCCTCTCCATATTTCAAGTGCTGGAGGTGTGGCACATGGATTTCCAGACACATTTGTGCATCAGTTCCTGAAAGTTTAATTAAAAACATCAAGTACAGTATTTCTGTAAACCTAAAATTGAAATGGCTGAAATTGGATATTACTAATCTGGAATTAAACACTTTTAATAGATACTAGAATTAGATATTCCAAACCTTGAAGTTTGAGTGTGCCAGTGGAGCACTGACTACAGGAAACCTTATTTAGACTTTCAAAAGGTATGCCACTAAAGAAGAAAAAACAAGTAATAGCATATGAAGCCAAACACTATTTTGGATTAAAAAAACCCAAGAAAACAGAAAGCAAGAAAAGGACTAAATAGTCACCTTCATCACTGCAGAAGTTTAATAACAGTATTCCTCAGGGCTCCGTAGGGAGAAAGTGTTGTTAAAGATGATGATGGAAAGAAGGAGTGGTGATACAATAAGATCACAGGACAGCAAAAAATTGTATAGGCAAGACAAACAAATGGAGTGCAGGGAACCTCAGGGTGGTTCATCAGGAACATCAGGAACATCAACTACAACCATTTGTCAATCTAATGATAAGTGATGTGCAACACAGGCAAATGGAAACCCATGATTACAGGGGGAAAGCAGGCAAGCTACAACCCTACATGCTTCCAAACGAACCTCTCAGAAAGTGAGCCTGAAAGAGTAGTTTTAGATTAAATATTAGGAAGAAATTCTTTACTATGATGGTGTTGAAACACTGGAGCATGCTGTCCAGAGAAGCTGTGGATGCCACATCCCTGCAAGTGTTCAAGGCCAGGTTGGACGAGGCTTTGAGCAACCTAGTCTAGTGGAAGAGGAGTTGGAACTACATGGTCCTTACAGTCCCTTCCAACCCAAGCCACTTTATGACCTTATGACATAGGTACAGCTCAGTGAAACAGTATCCTCACTGCAGGGCAGGCTTGCTGACACAACAACTGACAATGCATACAATGTGTTAATGACACAAAAACCACTAAAACTGCTCCATGGAACAACAGTGCAGACTTATCTGGAACACTCTAAGTCCTTCCCTTAAACAGAAAGATAAGATTAAAGACATGGAAAAGGAAGAGAAAGGAAAATGAAGCCTGCTCACCCTAGGAAAGTGAAGATTAAAAAGTTATAAAATAGAAATATAAAATATGTAGGTAAAATTTCAGCTCTTTTCAGATCCCTTACAATCACTTCAGCTGTAAAATTCACGTTCAATATACAGTGTGGTCTGAACTCTTATTCTGCACTATACTGGAGGAAAGTGGGGGCGAAATTTCACAGAAATGCAACTCTACTATTAAGCAATAAAATACATTAATATATTTTTGGAAAGAGGCAGGAAGAGTGGATGAAAGTATGTTACATGTGTCCAGCTGTGGTAGAGAGACTGAACACAGGACTGATAGAAATAAGCGGTGAGGCAATTTGGGTACAGTGCAGGTGCTGAGACTTCCTGAAGCAACATGGTTTGGCACTGCATAAAGCCCGTAAAGTTCTGACAAATTAATAGCTATTTATTTAATGAAGAAGAAATATTTGTTCCTTCCAGGCCTCTAGAACCTTAATGATAAAAGTTTTTAATAGTCTAGGGAGGAGACTGGCATTTCAACACAGGATCCAAAACATGCCAAGTAAGCAACTAAGGAGCAGCTTTAGAGGAGTCAGCCAGCAGGAAAGTCCTGAAGAGTCATGAGGCTTCACAAACACCTTCTGCAGGGTCACTCAGAGACAGCCCCAACCATCTGGGACCTGCAATCCCAAAACTGCCACGAAACACTAAAACTGCCTCACATGGCAGTTCTAAGAAGTGAGTAGAGCTCAGCTTCATATTTAAAACCACAATTGTTAAGGTATAGTGGTGGGCTGGCCTTGGCAGGCTGCCAGATACCCACCTAGCTGCTATTGCACTTCCCCTCCTCAGAGGCCGAGTGGGAGAAAGAAGGATGAGAAAGCTCATCATGGGCCAAGAGAAAAAACAGGAATAAAAAGGACATTGGGAGACCAATTGTGATCACAGGCAAAATGGGTCCAAACTCAGGAAAATTCAATTTAGTGCAAATTAAAATAAAGCTGCATGCTGAGAAACAAAGACAAAATCCTCTCACTCATTTTTCCCCAGATTCAACTTTACCCCTACATTCCCAACTCCTCCACCTCCTCTACCCTACACCCAGCAGCACAGGGGCTGAGATATGGGAGGCTGCAGTCAGTCCATAATGTTTCCTCCTTGCCACTCCTTTCTCCTCACACTGTGCCCCTAATCCAGTGTGGGTCCTTACTGCAGGCTGCAGTCCTTCACAAACTGCTCCAGTGTGGGTCCACTCCATAGGCTGCACTCCTGCAGGATAAGCCTGCTCCAGTGTGGGTCCTCCATGGACCACAGGTTCTTGTCAGAAGAACCTGTTTCTGCACAGGCTCCTCTTCATTGGCTGCAGGCTGCTTCAGGAAATGCCTGGCTCCACCAAAGGGTCCTCCACAGTGGATGTCTGTTCCAATATGGTCCCCTCCAAGAGTTGCAGGGGAATCCTGCTCCAGTGCCCTCAACACCACCTCTGCTTCTTCTTCTCTGACCTTGCTTTCTGCAGAGATGGTTTTCACCCTTTTTTTCCCTCAGCCCCCATGCACTGCTTTTGTGGCATCCTACTTTTTCTGAAGCGTTTTTTCCCTAAAGTGCCACCACCTTGGCCGCAGGGGGTGAGTTGGGAGATGGCTGGAGCAGTCTGTGTCCAGCACAGGCAGCCCTGGCTGCTGCTCACATTGGGCTCCACAGCCCCTGCCAGCCCCTGGGCACCCACCCCACACTGCTACCTGCCTTTTATAAATATCATCTCCTGCCTGGGAACTACACTCTCTGCTCTCAATATTTAAAGTTAATAATTACACTGAGGGTAAAACTTGATTACCTAAAGGCTGACAAGCCCAGTAAATCCACATTAGGCACTTAGAACAGGTATTTAGCTCACAAGTGCTTTAACAAGAGAAACAGACAGACGAACACATAGTCCTCTGAGCCTCAATCGAGTCACCCAGCAAAATAAAACTTGAATTCCTCCTACCTCTTAAAAGATTGGCATCTTTACCAATGCCTTAAGCAGAATTTTAACATGCTCTCTCACCTAGTCTTTTCTGCCTTGCTACCAAATGTACTTACCTAAATGAGATTGATAATTCCACACTCAAGAATATTGCTTTTCAGTGCCTAAATCACTGAGACTGAAACTATAGCTAAATGAGACAGATGTATTATCCTACTAAGAATGTAACAAACTACATACATTAATGATAGCACTCCCTACTTGATACGCAAATGGTCAGGCTCTTTTATCCTCTTCCTTTTGGATTCAGTAGCAACTGAGGTTTTGTGTCAAACTATGTTAAAGGCACTGTCTGGTAAGAAAGAAGTATTTTTAACAAGACAGCCAGTTGTTTGACAACAAATATGAGTTCAATTAACATAGGAAAATTTTGGATTAACATAAGTATTTCCTAATTTTTAAAATCAGGTTCCACTTATCTCTTTAGAACTACATCATTAAAGACCTAGAACTAGAGCTACAAATGCTGCAGTATGTAAATTTTAGGAGCTCGGCCATCCAGTGGATTTCCTGAAGTAGGAATGCAGAAATGCAGGTAAGCAAGAAAAATGCACTAAGAAGGAAATTACATTGTGAAATGACTGAAACTAAACTGGGATACTGAGAATAATTGGGCTTCCAACTCTAGGCACTCGATTCACAGCCATAACTCTCCTCTTTCTCAAGTTAATTCACCTGTCTGCAGCAAATTGCACTGTGCTGAGCAGCTGCACCTCAAAAATGAGAAACCTTTCCAATCTGCTTCAAGTTAAGCAAGACAAGACCAGTCTTCCTCCTTTTTCCAGAGCCTGCTACCAGGAGATTATGGCATACAAAATAACTTTCTCATGGGTTCTCAGTGCTCTGACAACACCTATGGCAGCAGGAGTATCTGCTTTCAGCACCCTCTGCAATCTGGACACAGTCAAGGCCTCCGTGCAGCTTTGTGGCCTGGGTTTCAGACAATTTTGCACCTTCTCAGCAGGAAAAACAACCCCAACACACAGGCATGCACCTGAATATTACAAATTATAACAAATTTAGGAAGTTGATAGCTATCTGCTAAGCCATCAAAGTGAGCTCTGCAGCCTATCAAATATCTGAGAAGGATCTTTGAATTACTGTGGTCTCCCTCTAAGAGCACTGAGAGCTCATGTTTGGGCTACTCCAGCAGTTGCCTTTTGGGGCAGAATATGTAACCCAACTTAACTTAATTCAAAATTGTTAACCAACCAAGAATTACTACACCTGATACAAAGTAAATGTAGTTGTTTATCACGTAATAATGACAGATCCAGCTATTTATACCACCACTTAGTATTCTTAAATTCTTAAATTCTTAAATTCTTATTTGTTTAGAGTAAAAGGACTACAGAAAGAAAATCTGGCAGAAGTCAAAAAAGAGCTTTTCAAGGTGAAATATGTTTCACCACCACAAAGTAAAAGTTGACTTTTCATATGATTTTATAGTGCATCCTATGTGTTTGTGTAGTTGGTAAAACATGGTTGTTCTTGAAGCTTTCAGCATTTTATTTATTACTATGGAAGCAGTGATAAGCTGCATAGGATCAATTACATCATTTTAGTTAAGACATGTTCCAAATCCTCACACAGCCTCCCAGGTTCAACCCTGATAAGTCTTTGGGATTTATTCTGGGATTTGACCTCCACCTACATGATCCTTGTTATGTCACTTGCTAATAGTTGTAGCTCAGCTGTGCATTATGTATCTTGTGTGTGTTCCGTGTGACAGGCTGCAGCTCCAAGGATTCAACCAGTAATGGCAACAAATGGACATCAAAGACTGGACTCTGGAACTTTGAAGATTTGAAGACAAGGCACAACCTTCTCTTCAATTATTTGGAGGTTTGTAAAATCACCTGCAGATTGGACTCTGGCACACTCTTATGGAAATCAGCTTTGTATGAAGGCTATTAGATCAAGCTCAGGGAGTTCAAGGAACAATCAGCAGTACCAATTTACCCTCATGAATTCACTACAGTTTAAATCAACAACTCTTAAATTCTAGGACCTCTTTTAAAAGCAACTTTTCAAAATTTATTACTCTCTGCTACATCATATTGCATTTTCTACAGTCTGTGAGCACTGAAACCTCCTGAGAATGCACATAATTTATACGCATAGCCTAGCAGCCTCCGTACCAACCAAGGATGTCAAATACTCTACCTTTCACAGGTACTTTAGATGTGTATGCACTTCATAAAGCACTGCATTATTCATGTATGTATAACTTAGAGTTTTAGAATGAAATGCACATGATTATCTTTGATCTATTTGATGGCTGAATCTCTGGCACTTTGTAGTACCAAAATAATCACTTAAATAAAATGAATTATTTGGACCAAGTTTCTCTTCTGTAACCATGAACTATTAGCAACATGGTTCAATTTTCTAAGATTTACTGAAGTTTTCTGCAGACCATTTTCTGCAGATTAATTCCTTTTTTAGATTGGAAACTTTTCAGGAGAAACTAGCTGTGGATATTGAATATAACATGGTAAATTAAAACACAGTAAATTAAAAATTACAGCTGACTGGATAAGCAAGTCACATCATGTTGCATCTGTTGCCAGTATGGGTTAACACGGGGCAGGTATCCACGTTTCTATATAGCAAATAAGCTCTGTGCAAGGTGTCTGCAGCTACTGTGTAAAATTCACCGCTTCTGCCAATGTCTCCTGTCAGTGCATTCGAGTATCCAGGTAACTCTTGAAAGAGAACACAGCAGGGGCATGAATACAGCGTGAACACAGCAGGTTTACACTCCTGAACCTGTGCCTGTAAAATAAACATGTATGTTTGCAGGTGTGCACGTGCATCCATGTGAAAGTTTCCCGTTTAAATTCACTCCCTGCCCACTTTATGTAAACTATTGGAGCCATCCCATTTGGCTGGGGAAGGGAAACACGAGAGCTAAATCGTGTCACGTTTCACAAGACATAACGAGGCATCCTACCCGAGAGGATTTAAGAGACGCTAATGAAAAGAGATGGCAACATTGGAGAAGGCTTCAGGACAACGCGCTGAACCGAAATGACTGAGCTTGGCCGCAAATTGGATGACAAAGGCTGGGATACACAGGAGGCAAAGATGAGACGTGCTAATATGGAAGGATGATGTATAATTTTTTAAAGCTGTTGAGTTCCTCCCTCAAGTCATTCACTACTTGTTTACCATGATTACCCTTGCTGATTCAACACCCTGAATCCCATTTTCATTTGTAACATGTATTTTTCTAATCAGATGGTTTTAACATGAATACTCAAAGAAAACAACATGAAAAATACCAGGGGAAAAAAACCAAAGACTGCGCTGACTGTAGACACACAGTTATGCTATTTCAAAATCTGTAACATCTGAAACTACAGATGTAGTTTTACTCAGTTGTAAAAATGAAAATTACAGATCTTAAATACAACAATCCTTTAACTATTTGCTTTGAATGTAGCAACTACAAATCTAGGAAACAAAATATAGTTAAACAAGTAGATCAACAGGTACCACCAACATTTACATTTAACATCATTTCTTCCGAGATCTAAAGTAATGTTCATGTCATTTTTCCTTATCTTCTTTAGACTCTTCCTCTTGGCAAAAGAGGGAACCTTGCATTAGAGAAGGACGCTGATCATAGTTATTATTGTATCTTGTACATTCTTAGGCAGGTTATGGCCTGGATTACCCTACAGGACTTTTGTGAAAGATGTCGTATTTCTTGAACCAAGGTCAATTTATTTGAAGCACTAGGAATCCCTGGAAAATTATGCCCTTTCACTTCCTGTAGTATTTGCTAGCATTTTTTATATAGGATTTGACAGCCTCATGCTTACACCACAGGCACCAGACAGTGGAGAAGTTAAGAGACACATGGATCAAACTAGTAAAATTAAGCATCAGCCAACAGGAGTGGAGTAAGTCCCCTCTTCTTCAGATTTGTGAAGTTGGTAAACTTCTGTTCAGATTTGTGCCCTGAATCCAATTTAAATGAAAGTGCACAGATCTCTGCATCAATTAATCAAATTAACATTTTTCCTTAAAATAAATAAATAAACAAAGTTTCCATTTCAAGCTTTTGAGCTAAGGCTTGAAATTGAAGTCTGATGCAGGAGATGATGCCACTGCCACGGGCACGACAGAAAGGGAGGCTTACTGCCTCCTGCTTCAGACTCACCTGCCCACGCTCTCTTCCGCAGCATCCGAACCCTGGCGCTCGCTCCGTCGGTCGGTCGGTCCGCCTGCCTGGATGCGGGGCCCCGGGTCTGCGGGCAGCGCTGCCCTCGGCCGGCCCGGACGCGCTCCGGCGGCGCCGGGAGCCGCGGCAGCGCAGCCGGCCCGGCCCGGCGGGGGCGGCGGGGCAGGGCAGGGCCCGCCGGGGCAGGGCAGGGCCCGCCGAGCCGAGCCGAGCCGAGCCGCCCCTCCGCGCGGCGCGGGCGGATTACGGCCGCAGCCCGAGCGCCTAAGCCCGGCTCACCGGGAAAAGCCGCTCGAAGGGCTTTGCGATCCTGTTAAGTTCTCGGAGAGGATCAAGACGTCAAAGGGGCTCGGCGGCGCCCCGGCACATTCCGTGCCACGCCGAGGAAAGTTGGGAGCCTGCCGCGGGCAGGGCAGGGCCGGCCCGGGGCCGCCGGCGGAGCCAGCATCCGCAGCCCCGGGCAGCGGCGAGGCGAGAGGCGGCGGGGCCGTGCAGGGCGGCCACACGCCCCGGAGCCCTCGGCAGCCGCTGTCCCCAGGCGGGGCGGAGCCGTGCCCGCCCGGCGCTCAGCCCCGCTGGCCGGGGCGGGGGCCGCAGCCCCAGCGCCCTGGGCCGGGCAGGTCTGGCCGCCGCCCTCCGCCTCCTGCTGCGCATCAGCCGCCGGGAGAGCCCGTGCCGAGCGGGGAGGATCGGCGGCGCTCCCCGCCGCCCTCCCCTCGCACACACCGCCCGCGGCCCCTTCATCTGCCGCTGGCCGAGGGGCCGGAGGCGGCGGGGATGCTCAGGAAGGCGGGAGGGGACGTGCCGCTGCCAGCTCGAACCGCGTCCCTCTCGGCAGCCGTCGGGGAATGGATTTCCTGAACCTCTGACTCCGCCGTCCCTGCGCGTCCTGCCCGATGGGAGCCGCGAGGGGATGGTTCCCCACAGCCGCTCCCAGCGCTGCTGCTGGGGCCGACACCCTCTCCATCGTGAGAGGCGCTTCTCCTCGCGGTGTCGGTGGATAGGTTTCTTATTCAGCGCTCTGGCCCTCACTCCCTGACCTGCTTGAGGGTGCTGACCCTCATGTTCCTGTGCAGAAACTCCCTCAAGGCTTTCACACTCCCCCGAACTCCACCTGTTCAGTTCTGATTCTGCTTTTCACAGGGTTCAGAGGAGCTGGAAACAAAAAGCATGTATGATTCATAAAATGATTCTTCAGCTGGAAAATGTCAGCAGAAGCCATGTCATCCTAACTGAAAGGCTGCTGCACTTTGCTGCATGTCAATTGAGCTAGATTGAACACAACGGAGCATTAGAAATGCATTCTAAGTGCTCGGGTTATTTTACATAAGAAAGATGAACAAAAGAAAGATCGCACAAAAAGGACTGAGGAGAGGAAAAGGCCATGGGTAAAACTCTTAAAACCCCATCAGAAACTCGAGATGTCTGTCTCTTATAGCTGTCACACCTGTCTTCAGAGTAACAGGGTTTTTGAGGATCAGAATTGAAACTCTAGACAGAAAGGCAGAAGGGAGGAAGTGTTTGAAGGGCATCCTTTTCCATGTTCTTTCCTGCTGGGCTGACCCTTCAGGAGTGCTCCAGGCAGCATTTTGGAAGCACTGGGGCCGCAGCTAGCCAACCAGGTGTGCACCAAGTGTCAGGCTGCTGTTGTCCCTCTCAGGGCTCAAGCACTGTTTGCACTTCCCATGTGTTACATGTAGATACATACCCCTTTGCAGGTCCTGGCTTCCTCCTCAGCCAAGGTCTGGTTGTACATCTTGCCCTTATGTTCTGGTTGCCACAAGAAGAAAGCCTGTGAATGGAACACAGTAAAAAGCTGTGGAGACTTCCAGAAGGTCCCAGATCTTGACAGTAAGGGGATCAGGCTGAATCAACAAAAATGAATGTCCACATCCAGAATGGCATCACTTTCCAAAGTCTGTCGTTGCATTCAGTGGTACTGCTGCAAGAAATTCTGGAGAAAAGACTGTGTTAAAAATGCAATACATCTTCACAGTACCTCAAAACCAGTTGCCGAAGAATTGAAGATGACAGGGGAAAAAATTTCTGTTTTCCTTTTTCATTTTCAGAATTGTTATGTACAAATTAAAACATGCTTATTCAGGGAGCAAATATTGCTTCTTTCCAACATTTTCATAATTTCCATGAAATTTGCTTTCCAAGTTTAGTTCTTGCTTCATTTGTACAATCATTAAGCCAGTCCCCTGAGAACCATCAACAAGTAGGTTCAACCTGCTGACAGCTGCAAGATATCATCCATCAAAATTATTATGTTTATCAAGGCACTACTGATGATTTATTTCAGTGGCCTTAGATAGACACCTCATTAAAACACAACCATGAATTATCATGTCTAATTTCAACAAAGCATTTTTCAGTTTTATATGCAAACTGAAGATTAATTTTGTGCCACAATGCCTGCAATTAAGCAAAGTGACCATAATAGTTTGTGACTAGAAACTATAATTAATAAGAAAAGGAAAATCTTGAGTTCCAGCACAGTTGGACTTCAGTGATCCTTGTGGGTCCCTTCCAGCTCAGGATATTTTATGATTCTATATAATGGTGTTATCTAAGGAGTGAAAAAAGCATCCTTTCACTGCAGTAAACTGCAAGTTCTCAGTTGCTCTAAACTGGTATAGGTGCCAGGTAATCAATGGAGTTGAGCTTATTTACAGTACCTGTGCCTTTGTCAACACAGCTCTGTTTTGAGGGGTCCTGACATTATTCTGATAGTTCTCTCAAGACTACTGTGCTCTGCAGTACAGTACTGCCAGGATGCATGACAAAAGACTAAGGCTAAATAAATAAATAAATAAATAAAGGAATGTGTTATAAAATCTCATTTTCTTCAAATTGAGAAATCATAATTTCCTGTTTGCATTGTAGCTCTGCCCTGTTTCTTCTGATTGTTCCACTTCAGAGGAATTAAATGAACAAAGGTCTGTGAAATAATTGGGTTGAATTGCCAACCTTAGAAAAGCTCATTTGGTCTGTTCCCAAGAGTAACACTGATTAGATCTGCCTTAGAAAGCCATTCTCATTTGAACAATGTGAGTTATGATTTGGAGAGGACCTGCAGAATTGGAGCTCCACTGAACAAAACTGTGAAGTGAACATGTGCAAATGCAAGACAAAAAGACTCAAAAGACAGAATAAATAGAAACAAAGAATAGAAATATCCAAATGAGGCGTGTGAAATCCACATCACAGGTATTTTCACAGTTTTTGAACAGCCTGATCCTGTGAGGAACTGACTACTGTAGAAAAGTGAACACAGCCAAGCTGCTTTCATAAACTAGCCCCACTGGAGCCAAGAATGTCTGGATAAATAAAAGCAAAAGGTCACACATACCTGTTTAGTGTTCTACACTGTAATCTCCATGTTGTCCTAATTATAAGTGAACGAGCTCTATTTATTTTACCTCACTGTGCACCACTGGGGTGAGGTACAGTAAAGGGGGCAAGATAGGAGTCTGGTATTCTTATTTTAACCAAAATTAATGAGCTTTTACCTGGTTTGAGTAAAAATAAATGCTGAATGCCAAGTAGCTGCTGTGTCCCTTTAAAGTCAATGAAAAGCATCCCACAGGTTTTGGTGTAACAGGGTTGGGTCCTTGTTACACACACAAAAGCCTTAATATCCACCAGTCATTTTTCCAAGCAAAATGACGGGCTGAACTATCCAAAGAATGAATGGTGACCCTCTAACTTTGTTCGGTGTTCCTGCCACAGCAAACGGAGGCATTTGCCCAAGAGCAGACCAGGGCACGGGTGGGTGAGGCACCTTCCCGCCTGTGGTGGCAGCGATCGCTCGCTCCCTTTGGTCATTCCACAGGTGCTTCCTCTGTCAGAAGAGAGCCCCGAGGGATGGGGAGCCCATGGTCAGCAGGGACACTGGCCCCTGGCCTAGGAGAGGTGTGGAAATTCCTGCAGACTGCAAGCCTAGCTGTGAGTTCCCTCACCATCTTGTGTGAGTCAAACTGCCTGAAGACACCCGTGAGCCGTGCAGAAGCACCACAGACACCAGGGAGCTGTGGAATTCTGCTGTGAATGTTCATGCTCCTCTGCTTAAACAAACACGTTTGCAAATGCTTGTTAATGTTCCCCAGGTGGCTTCAGATAATAAGTATACACAAGAACACTTACTTTGCTATGCTGGTTCACAGGACAATCCTATCTCTTAGTGAAAATAAAACTACCCTGCTGTCTCTAGGGGAATTTCAGCAAAATGCTAGGCAGGCCTGAGGCACTGATAGGGAGACAGCCGAGCTGCTCCAAACAGAATGAATTGACATTTCCAGCCACTTAATGGCAGTCCATTAGCAGCAAGCACAGGACAGAGAGACACCTATGTGAAATATAAATTAGGGCTTAAGAGCCTTTCCCATTGTGCTGTATGATGGCAGTCACTGCCGATGCCGGGCCTCACTAATGAGTCTGAGGAAACGCAGCTGACTGTCTGCGGCCAAATGTTGGTAATCGCAGATTAAGATTCTCTTTCATGAACTCAGAAATATCTTTACCCGGATCTAAACAGCCTGCCCAGGCTCTGTGATGGACTGTTCCAAGATACAGGAGACAAATGATGAGTGGTAGATCTCTGACTGCTGTCTATAAGCACTGTGTCAAGCTGTAAACTTAGAACTAAAGAAATCAAAGAACTTCAAAATGTGTATAGGAGGGCTACTGGGAGCTAAGAGCTCCCAGTGTCCTTGTTCTGACTCTCATTGTTCTGACCCCCATTTGAACAGCCGTTTGAGTAGCCAATTGACTCTTAGCAGATAGCAGTGACTTACCTCAACAACTGAAGAAAGAGGAAAAGAAAAAATCCTCTCCACTTAATTTTAGGGGTTGGAACTAGATGATCTGTAAGGTCCCTTTCAACCCAAACCATTCTATGATTCCATGATTTGCCTTGGAGTTTTTTTAGGCAACACCCTTTATTTCCATCTGCTGCATACAAGGCTCGAGGTGTAAGGCATGTCTCACTAATAGTCATGTTACAGTAGTCATAAAAAGCAAGCATTTGAAAATGTGATGGAAGGTTCAATATTCCAGTAGAGTGCTGAGTTCTGTGGCATCTCCATTTATCTGGCACTGTTAAATGTCTTTCTAGGGCTTTCTGTGGACCAGAGGTTAAAGCAGGACTAGTCCAGCTCATACAAGTTAGATAAGGCAAAGGCGAAATGCTGAAATAAGGAACGTTTTAAAGAACCAATATCACTGGCTGGGACAGGTGGGAATGGTTGTCTTATGAAATGGAAACAACCACAGACAAGAAAGGCAAAGAAGACTCAGGAAATCTTTGCCAATGGGAACATTCTGTATGCAGGCTTTGCTTAGACAAACCTGCTGTCTGAGAACTGGGGTCAGCGACTGATGTGCTCCTTTGCTGATGTACCTGAACTGAGCATGTTACTGGCTCTCACTGTAATCTCGGTGGGAGCGACAGGCTCCTGCTGGATGACACTTTTGTCTCTCTTTGGGGGAGATGCCTTCTTCTGTAGTGTGAGCGCCAGGCTATCTATGCCCTATCTCCTTTTGGCTTGCACACTCACATGGCTACAGCATGATACCTTACCACTGCCTAGCATAGCCCGGAGCTGACCAGAATGTAGATATTCCCCCAGAATGTTGACCATGGCATCAGAGCTAACCAGAATGCAGATATTCCCCCAGAATGCTGACCATGGCATCAGAGCTAACCAGAATGCAGATATTCCCCCAGAATGCTGACCATGGCATCAGAGCTGACCAGGATGCAGATATTCCCCCAGAATGCTGACCATGGCATCAGAGCTAACCAGAATGCAGATATTCCCCCAGACAGTGAAATCATCCTGGTTTCAAGCCCACTTGTCCTAGTTCCATACCAACAGGAGTTTTATTTCAGCAAACTAGTAACACACTTGAAAGTACTATGACAGTGGTCAAAGATCTTCCATAGCAGTAACTACCAGCAAAACCCAAGTTTCAAAGTTGATGCTGCCAGTGGGTGAGGAATGAGAAGGACTTTTGAGGAGGAGCTGAGGGAGCTGGGATTGTTCAGCCTGGAGAAGAGGAAGCTCAAAGGTCACCTTCTTGGTTTCTACAGCCACTTGAGAGGAGGGTGCAGCCAGGTGGGGTTGGCCTCTTCTCCCAGCCAACCAGTGACAGGACAAGACAAAACAGCCTCAACTGCCTCAAGTTGTGCCTCTTTCCCCAAGCTGACCTGTGGAATCTCCTCGGGGGTGTTACAGCTATTTTTATGGGGCTCAAGGCAGGGGTATCAAGATGTCTGCCAATATCTCTGTAGCACCTATGACCACTATTCTGTTTCCTGTCCACTTAGTGTCATATTCAGAGGGACATCAAGGCACTGTAACGCATCACTCTGGATTAGCAGCCTGCAAAGAGATTGCAACTAATCTTCTGATGTCACTTGAAAGTCAAATGAGAAATGGCAGCACAACTGCCACTGAGAAAAGATATTTCCCAGAATGGTGCCTTCTTTTCAGCACAGAGCAAACTCAGGGAAAACTCTGAGTGGTTTTTCTGAGGGCTAGAGACAGAGTTCTTGGGAAAAGCTTCAGAGGCTGGCAGTAAAACAGAAGAATTTACGAGATTACCGCTGCTAAAATCCTGAGTGGCTAATAAGACTTAGCAATGCTTGCACCTTCCCATGCATGGAACAACAAACAGTGACTGATTTGATGCTGGTAATGGTTAGAGGGGAGGGAATGATTTCACAGAATATATTAATTAAAATTAGCTTCCCTTTTATTGCCTTACATACAAAGAATAACCCTGAAGGATGAGTTTGATGAGCTTAGCAAGCAGCATTCCTAAAGTTTATCCTTAAACCCTTTTCTTGCCAGGGGAGGTGGAGATTGTTAGAAAGCATGATGTGCTAGGTGCTTCATACAGAAATAAGGAGATTAAAACAGCTTCAGACATCTGTGTCACACTACTGAGAGACTGGGAAGGAGGGCTCTGCAGTTTCTTCTGCCCCTTCCATTGTCATGCAGCTGTCTTTTCTAGAGAAATGCTAAGAGTCCTTTTGGCATTAGCACCCTTCTTTGAGTGGCAAATAATATTTAATTCCAGGGTTATTTAATTTATGTTGTCCTTATCCTCAAAGCATGGACTGCTCAGTATAGAAACAGCTGGTGAAGAGCATGTGGCTGTAATGTGGAGGTAGGCAAGCCAGATGTCTGGTTTGCATGGCAATTCTGAGACAGATAACTCATTCACATGGACTCTAAATACAGAAGAGGACCATTTTTTCCAAAATCAAAATCTTGAAATGTGAGCAATCATCATTCACAAGGAAACTCCATTCAGCTTTCATAACCATATCAAAAATACAGCATAAAAAATGAGAGAAGTCAACTTCAGAAACTTCTGGTTGCTAAAGTAAAGCCCCAGCCTTCAACAACATCAAATTGTGATCAGGCTGTTCTTGGCACTGCAGAAATCACAGTCATTTTTGAAAATTAATCATAAAGATGTATACTACATCAAAACTACAGGAAAGGGACATTGCAGCGTGTTTCCTTTCCTGAAAGATGTAGGGAGGTTGGGAGGTTGGGTGACTAAGTCACTGCTTTGCACTCATTCCAAAGAATAGCAAAACTAAAATTAGGACAATACTCTAGAAATTGCTGTACCACACCAAAGTCAGTAGTCACATTAATCATGGCTATGTTTTCTTTATGGATAATATGCAGGAGTGAACAGTAGAGGGTGTTAGCTTAAAGGAAAACTTGAGTTAACTCTGTGGAATATGTCCTGTTTAATACAATTCACAACAAGGAAAAATCAGGTGCTGTGAAATACCTGGTGTCTTCATGTAAATGGCACTAGGGAACCTGTCCATGACATCCATGACATCACCTCAAGAGCAAAGTAAAGGAAAAAAAAATAAAAAGAATTGCAAACAAATCCTTCTGAAAATCACAGAATTTTAGAATTATTTAGGTTGGAAAAGATCTCTAAGATCATTGAGTCCAGCTATTAACCTGGCACCACTAAACCACATATCCAAGTGTCCCATCTACATATCTTTTAAATACCTCCAGGGGTGGTGACTTCACCGCTACCTGGGCAGCCTGTTTCAGTGCTGGACAATTCTTTCAGTGAAGAAGTTTTTCCTAATATCTAATCTGAACCTCTCCTGGCACGGTTTGAGGCCATTTCCTCTCATTCTGTCATTTATTACCTGGCAGAAGAGGCTGCTCCCCTGTTTTTATGTCATTCATGAGTAATTAGTAGACTTGAATGATTTTTCAATGGAGCTTGCAGATTGGATAATTATTCTTTTGATGACTTTCTGGATAGCAGCTCAGAAAATGTTTTCAGTTTAATTATTTTTTTTATAGCAAGGCTCAGTATCACTAGATTTGCCTTTGTTTCCTGCAGTTTCCTAATGTCAAAACAAGTTCTTCCAATCTTCACATAATTAGCCAGATATAAATGGTAATGGATATAAATGGACAAACCTAAGCCTCTCCTGCAGTACTCACTAGAGGGAATGACTACTGACAGGACTCAGTGCTATTTTAGGTGCTGTGGATTATTTCCCCCAGCATCTAGCAGCCAGACAAATTAGTCTTTAATAAGTCTTATGTCATATATGCCAGCCTGAACCAGATGTCTTGGACACCCTTAGACATCTCAGATAGCTCTGGACTGATGTTTAGGCAGATGGACTTCCTCTTGTTTGTTTCAGTTCTGTGGGTCTGAAGAGAAAGAATATGTAGAGAGATTTCTAAAATTCCTTAATTTATTTAGAGTTCTTCAGGAAACATATTTGTGGTACAGCATTCATGAGCATCACATCTAAAATCCTGACTCATGGGACTTTGCTCCCTTCCCATTCACTTAGATGCCAAATCTGTGTCCTGGACACACACCAAGTGCTTGCATTTAGATTTCAACTCTCAGATGAGAATTGTCAACCGTGGGTCTTACCACAAACTTGGTTACGTTTATTTTTGTACATGTCAATGCACATTCTCAGGTTTGTCTCTGTCCTTGCTGAGATTCAAGGTTGTTAAAAGTCCCCAGCCCTCTAAAAGCCCTGAGCCACGTCGCAGAAAGAAACGGAGTCCTTCAAGGCCTTGTTCTCAGTTCTCATGCGTTGTTTATTATTTGGTATTTCACAATTTGCTCCGCACCCAGCCGAGGTCCGGACAGCGACTGGGACACGACGCGACTGCCCACTGATGGGGCGTTGCTTGGTTCTTATACAGATAATTACGTGCCCACTATTTACTATTTTGTACCAATGTGTGATATCTGTACTACAAGGGTCATTTCTNGATAGCTCTGGACTGATGTTTAGGCAGCTGGACTTCCTCTTGTTTGTTTCAGTTCTGTGGGTCTGAAGAGAAAGAATATATAGAGAGATTTCTAAAATTCCTTAATTTATTTAGAGTTCTTTAGGAAACATATTTGTGGTACAGCATTCATGAGCATCACATCTAAAATCCTGACTCGTGGGACTTTGCTCCCTTCCCATTCACTTAGATGCCACATCTGTGTCCTGGACACACACCAAGTGCTTGCATTTAGATTTCAACTCTCAGATGAGAATTGTCAAGCGTGGGTCTTACCACAAACTTGGTTACCTTTATTTTTGTACATTTCAATGCACATTTGAGTTCATAAAACCCCATGACATCACAAACAAGACACTTTTTAAAAGTGTTGTACAGTTGGAAGTACCAGGTAAGTGTTATGGGGAATTAACTGAAGTCACATACGTTGGTGTCCAGAGTTCCAGTAACAACAACCCCTCACACTTTTCTGGGGCCACTGCTGGGAAGATCAAAAAGGCAGTGCCACTGAGCTCAGCATTACACAGCTTGTAAGAAGTCCAAAACCCTTGTAGAAGTGTTCGTAGTTTATTTCAAGGGGAAAAAAAAAGCCAAACAGCAATAGATGTGCATGTAGATACAACATATAATAAAACTTCCTTTATTATTACCTACATTGCCAGAGCCAGTGCATAAATATTCTGAGATCTGTCTTTGCTGGTGTCTGTGCAGGACTGGCCTTGTCTTCTCAGCTTCTCCCTGACTTCCATGAAGTTAAAAGGTGTTTGCCACTGCAAAACACCTGCAAACCACATACACACGAGGTCACATTTGTACAGGAACAAAAGTTTTAGTCGCTGGTGGGAGGCGAGGAATTTTGTGCTCAGTGCTTTGGCATGCTGTGAACTCCAAGGCTTTTGCAGCCCGGTTGTACAGGTGGTGGTCGAGACTGGTCAGACTGGTCATTTGATTGTATTGACCTACCAAAGTGGGTAGGCTTGGAAAAGGGAGAAAAAAGGACCACAAGCTATTAGTCAGCTGTCAATTTGTCACTAGGAAAGTTCCTCTTGGTGGAACAGACACCCTGCACCAAATGTCACACGTTTACGAGAGAAAGGATTCCCAAAATTCCCACCAACCATGGAAAATGTTGGGACATCGCTGTTTTGTACCAATTAAAAAAGCACATTCATTGAAGCTTTCTGGTGTAACCCATTTCTCTGTGGAGTTAAAACTGCAACCTCCTGCTGCTCTTACAGACAGAATGAAACTAAAGATTCCATGGTAAGAAAATGAGAAAGAAGAGGCAAAGAAAATTATTTTTTGTCCTTTAGCATGCAAAGGAAATCTGTGCAGCTTTTGTGCTCGGGCTGAGAATACACAGTAGACCGAGTGTAGCTGCTCTCTGACCACAAGAGCTGGCAGAACGGAAAGGATCAACAAGCACAGCATTGCTCATCCCAGCCAGAGCTGCGGCTGAATGCATTTAGCCATATATTTAATTAAGGGAACAAATAGGCCAACACTCAGCTGCCAGTCCTGCAGGCATACTCACAATGTAATTGTCTGGAAACAGATTTTTAAATTCATGTGCAAAAGATATTTAGGCACTCAATACAAAGCTGTTAGGCTGAAGTGCTGCCTCTTGTTTGTCGATGAAGGATCTGAATTTCCTTCATCTGTAAAGCAGCTGCATAAAATAAAGATTGATGGTTAATCCTGGCATGAATTTTCTTGTAGAAGAAATTTTCTCTAGTGCTAGACCTCTTATAATTCATCCACAGGAAAACTACCCCATGTCACTCATTAAGATGCAAGTTAAAAAAAATGGTCCCTAAATACCAAAATATGCTTCTGTTCAGGAGGAAAAGGACCAAGATAAATAATGAAAGGTATAACACATATAGCACACACTGGCTTGATGTCTAATCTGCCACTATTCCATGAGCTATCTATTAAATCCAAGAGCATCTTACATTTTTATGGACAATTCAGATTCAGTATCCATGACTTCCTGTAACAGTAATCCCTACAAAAACTTGCTTAGTCCTTGTATTTTGTATGCTTGTATTTATATTTTTTATTAATTTGTCCACCTAGCAAGGGCAAAACTCTTTCAGTTCAAGGTGACTTTCATGTTAGATCAATGAAAACAGCAGAAGAGAATAAACAGGCAGCATCTGTGGGTGGTAAATGAATGCAGTATGTGTGAAAAGACTTTCAGAACAAAACCAGGCTCCGCAGACAGGGGGAGAAGGTTGAAAACATGAAGTACAGTAAAAAGAAAACAAAAGTCCATTCTTACAGATTTGCACTTGTATTCACTGCGTTGCCTGAATTTACACCCCTCACACATTTCTTGGTTAAAGATTTCGGTTTCTATTTCATCTGTGAAAAAGTGGATACATTCACAGCATGTTGTATTAGAAAGAGCACGGGAAGATGGTGATTGTATCAATTTCTGGCATGTAAGGAGACCATCTCCTCCCAGGACTCCCTGTCACGTTCCCAGCACAGTCTCACACATCCCAGCCAGCAGGGAGAGCTCCAAGGCCTGGAGAGCCAGAGCCTGCAGCAGCTCCAGCAGCGCCCAGAGCTCAGGAGAGGTTATGGCACCGCGGCCCCGCGCACTGCGCCGGCCGTGCCTTCAGCCGCTCCAAGGAAACGTGTCATGTCAGTGATCTATCTCAGGAGAATGTTGGGCACGAAAAGTCATCATCCTCAAATATTTATTACTTACTGCTGTCCCGGATTCTGTTTGCAAGCACAAGCAGCCAAGCTCTACATTAACTCTGAGCCTACGAGTAGCTGCGTAGCACCAGTATTGTGGAGTGGATCTTAAACCAGTGCAGGCTGCTTCTCGTCTGGGCTGTTTCATGCAGCATCAGTGCTGCAATAGTCACTGTCAGGTGGCTTCTGCTCAACTCAGGGGACTGACAAAGGTGTTGGCCAAAAAAACCCCACCTGCATACATACAGCATAAAACAAAGGTGAGGCGTGCAGGGATCTCCATTCTCCTCATCACCATCTGATATAGCAAAAACTCAGCTTGCAGTCACAAATCTGAGCTCAAGATCAGTGCATGTAGGTAGCTGTCACTGCATGTCAAAGCCTGTGTCACAAATTTCCAACATCCTCTCCTCAAAACCCTCAATGAGCAGCTAAAGATCATGTGGAAAAGAGGCAGCTGCTTGGGTGCTATAATGGTCAGCTCAAAATTACCTGTGAGGGAAATTGGAGCAGGGAATGCAGCTGGAGATGGACAATTACCTCTTCTAAACCCATTAAGGACTGAGACATGGGGCAACTTTAACAGGAAGGGATGACACTGCCAGTGTTGAGACCCCAACCTTAACAGCTTTTGGAGTGGAAGAACGGGGCAAAAAGAGCTGGTGTTCAGTTTAGGCCACAGATGTGTTTGTATTTGTTTGCTTCTGACCTTTGCTTACAGCCCTGAAATCAGAAGTCTGAGCTTATAATGTGTTGAAATCATCCCTCATGCAGTTTTGCCCTGAGCATGTTTGCTGCTAAATTGGAACCTGGGCACTGCTGAGTTGGGCTGAGGTGTGTCTGTGCAGAAGCAGCAAGGCTGCATCAGCAAACCTTGTCCCATAGCTTGAGCAGGGACAGCACTTGCTTAATGCTGTTGGCCTGGCTCCAGAGCCACTGTGGGGAGGATTGGGATCACTAACTGCTCGGTTTTCAAGGACACTCAGCATTAACCTGCATCCTTTTCTGCTGAACACTCCTCCATCCCAGTAGAAGCACCTCCCAGCTGGAGGAAAACCTCAGCTTTGATGCCAACACTCTCATTTTATCGACAGGAGAGGGTTACAGTTGGCCCTGGAGCACTCAGAGCCATGGGGGTGTGTGATTAAGAGGAGCTATGTGCTCTCTCACAGTGTTTCTGTATTTCTGCAGCAACCAAGCCCTAGGCAAGCAAGGAACTAGCCCTGGAAGAAATGGTCCATTGCATACCTGTGCAGATTGAGTCAATTTGGCTATACAAACTTCCATGAAGCTTCCCTTTTTCTCAGAAGATAGGACACTGATCTGATTTCCCATTTTCTCAATTGAGTAGGAGATTACTGATGACTTTCTAGAGGAATTCAGGCTCAAACACTTTTCCACTCCCTGCTGTTCTGACAGCTGGTACCAACAGGACAGCTAACAGGTGTTCTCACCCTATGCCTTTCATGCAGAGCTGAATGCCAGGGGCTGAGTCCCAACCCCTGGGCCCAAGGCTTGATCCAGAATGATGAATGCAGGTGAAAATGCTTTTCTATTTGTTTGTTTGGGGGCTTTTGTTTAGTCATGTTTGCTGTGTAGGCTGTGTTTCTTTAGCAAGTAGGAAAAATGCTGTCTTAGTAGCTGGAAAAGAATCAGAAAGAAGTAGTCTGAGCACAGTCTTGGCAGCCCAAACTCCACCTCTGCCAACTTTGTGTGAGGCGGTGTGATGAAGCAGCAACCTGGATTTTTGATGGTCTGGTTATGCTCCTTCAACAGAATCTGAAATTAGGCCTTCCTGGTCAGGCTCAGCTGTCTGGTAAATCCAAAGGGAAAATTTGTCTTGTTGGCAGACCATCAGTATACTACTTGTCTTTTTAAAAGAGATGGAGGACAGATACAGTCATATGAAAACATAACATCCCATACATTTCCACCAGGGTGTGGAATGCAGGACAGAGTTCACTTTCTGAAAATGGACCAACAGGAATGTTTGAATGAAAAGAATAAATCATCCTAACAATTTACAAGCTTACTACAAAGCAATGCAACAAAACATTTAACCAAACTCAGGCAGGAAAAAGTCTGGTGGCCACAGCAGGGAAAATTAATAAATGAAATCTCATGACAGCTGTTTCTTGAGGTCAGACTGCACATCCAGAATGGAACAGTGCAGTGGGTCCTTAATAACAAGTGGAAAGGAAACTTATCCTTCACCATCCGTATTTCTATAATACATCAGTTTTTAAACACAACTTGTTTAAGTAACCAACAGTGATTGATGGCCTCCCTTTATGCAGAAGAATTAGCCATTCAGACAACCTGGGCTGACAGTTTTGATCCTGTGCTTGGTTAACGTTCCTGTTTGTATTTCTCACAAGTTTGAATTGCACCCAGTGTAATACTAAGGTAAGTTTCTTCAGCCATTTCTTGAAATGAGATCACTCAGGACAGTGCCCTGTCCTAAGATTTCATGAATGCTGTGTTATACTGATCTCTTCACTGTTTAGAAAAGACACACAGTGACTGCCTGTAACCAGGGGCTCCATGCGTGTGCCAGCTCCACTCTCCAAGAGAAAACTCCAGGACATGATGGAAAATAGTACAAGCTGTAGACCATTTCAGACTATCTTCCAGGATAGACCATTTCAGTTCCTCCTTGGTTTGAGTCTTCCCTAAATCAGGCCAGGCAAAAATTTCCACACTCTCTCTCACATCCTCACTGAACTATCCTGGCTTCATCGTCATTTTGGCTGCACAAACTCTATATTTTTCCTTTACTAAATAAAAATGTCCTTTTTTTTTTTTTTCTCCACACTGAGACAAAAACAAGTATCAAACCCTCAAGATTTTCCCAAAACTGATCTCCAGCGAAACCAGTGTTATCCTGGGAAAAATCTGCACAGCCACTGTGTAGGATTTTCCTGGCCAAGTGTACACCTGAACTTGCTACCTAGAGCAGGTAGTTAAAAGATGCCTAAAGGAGGCACTCAAGAGATATGTAAATATATCCTCAAAGACTGCCTCCATTGACTACAGAAACATTTTTTTAATATACTGTGCCTTAAATGATGGCACAAGGCTATTCTCATTTTTGTCTCTATTACTCTTTGTTTAATCATGCAGTGATATTTAATATTTGCTAATTCTCTCAGAACATAATGTAGAATGTAATACTAATTGAAGAATATTCTTCATCTGATAAAGGCATTTAAAATAGAAGAATCAAAGTGTAGAGGAGGCAATAAAAGAAAACACAAGACCTGAGATATTATTGCTACATCAAAGCAGAGCAATATCCTAGTAGTCAGACCCAGTTATAAATGTGTCATGCATCTGGAACACAAAAAATGTCTGTGGTCAAATGGGCTACCACAAAAGCTGGAATTCCCCCAATATAAATGTACCACTCGGTTACAATGTATCCATGTGTATACTTCAATTCTCCACCTATTTCTATTTGGTTAAATCTATCTTTTCTACACCACTTTACTTCAGATGTAAAGATAAATACACACATCTACCTGGAAATTGCAGAGTCAAGCTTGAGAACTTCTTTAATGTCCATTCCCTTCCCTTCTGATATTGATACTGTCCAACAACACAGCTGCCCTCTGCTACTGTTTCTCTTTCATACCTTCAAAGTAAGTCTGCAAACTCATAAATAACTTAATATTCATTCATAAGTTTATTTTTTTATTCAAGGACTAAAATTTCACCTTTACAGGTGTTAAAATCTTTCTTATCTGTGGCTTCATCCATTCCTCCATGGTCTTTCATCCTGCACCCTTCCTGTGGCTTCCTTTGCCGAGGCTGTCTTGCCAATCCTCGCTGCTCCACGCTGATTCCAACAACCCTGGGGATGCTGCTTTTACCAGGCTCTGGAGAATTTCCTACAAATGAACTGTGCAAGCATCATCGAGGCTTCAATGAGCTGGAAGGTGAAGCTCTCGACAACTGAAGAGTTCAACACCTCAATGAACCCCAGGATGATGAAATGGAGAGGGAAGATGCTAGGAGAGAACCAGGACTCCAGTGAGAGAACACAGGCACCTACCATGAGCTTGGATGTCACAGTTCAAACACCCCCTGAAATGCAGTAGTTCTGCATGAAGATTTTTTTCTTTCTTCCTCACAAGTTCAAACCAGTCTGTTTTCCAGGTATTTTTAAGTATTCTCATTTTCTAAGTTTGTAGCTGTTGTATTCACAGGTCAATCTTTGATCTTATTCTTTCTCAGGAATCATCTTCCAGGAACTGATGGGCATAGGCTACACGGACTTTTTTCTGATCCTTCTTTGAAGAGTCACTTTTTAGTCATATCAAATGAGACCACCAACTACTAGGCATCCTCCTGGCACAAAATGATAACAATCATAATCATGAATGACAAAAGACCAGAAGCTGGAGGAAAAATGAAAGAGAATAAAATAGGAGGAAACAAACAAAAGCATATACTTTATTTTGCTTCAAACTTTAGTTTTCAATGATCATATAAAAACACCTTGTGTAGTAGAAAACAAAACTGTGGAAGGAATCAGAAGAAGAAGGATAAGTATATGATGGACAGGTTGGGGAAGCAACAGCACAGGTTGAATACACGTAGAGTATGAGATGTGAGTATGATTAATTTTAGGAACGATTGTCATCTATATCTACCACTGAAACTCTGAAGCTGTAGTTTATAAATCAAAAGTGTGCCTTTGAAAAGTGCCTAATAAATGTGCACCATCAGCACTTACATACACAAAATGAACATTCTGATTCTTCATCAGCACCTTAAGAGACAGAAATCTAGAGCTCACGTGTGTAAGGGGCAGGAAATTTCTTGACTGTGTCCTGTCTGTCTGCGGTACAAAAGCATTGCCAGACTAAAATACTGACAAGTATTGTGGCCATACTGCTTCGCTGAGTAAAGTGAAAGCTGGACTGTTAAATGAGTGTTCCCCATCACACACAGTTCACAATCTGTTTATTGTCTTCAGCCAGTGCACAGGCTCTCTGTGTTTCTTCCTAAGATGCTGAAAGAACCCATTTTGGTCTTACTCTTAGGATCTGAACTGAACTGTCCCCCATCTATGCTCTCAGACATCCCCATACGTGCCTCCTAAACCAATGGAACTGCACTTTTTTCCCTTGCCTGTCTGCATGTTTCATTCTTTATGGGGTAAGAGACAAAGAGTTTAGCACACTTTCCTCTTTCCATGTGCAGACAACTCTGAGAGAAGACAGAATGTTTCTGGCCAAGCTGTAACATGATATCAAGAGAAAAACAAAAGCTAAATCTGCGCTGTTGGGGAACCCTTAGCCACACACAGCTGCAGTAAGGAACAGATGCAGGCATAGCTGAATTGACATCAACTGCTCATTAAACAAGCCATGACCAACAGATGGGAACACTGCTCTATTATGATAGCTTTCTCCAAATGCTGAATGGACTAGATGGAAAATGAGACTGGAAAATGAGTGGGTGCTAAAAATGGGAAATCCTATTGCAGGAAATCCAGCCAATGACATAGAATGCCAGGTGCCACAGCTGCTCCACTCTTGAACCCAATTCAGACAAACTACATTTGCCACAGAAAAGGATAGAAAATGTTCATTTTCAAAGGTTTCCCAACTATCCCATATTGGCAGTTACAGTAATTATCAGCATAATTGCTTCAAGTCACATCTCATTATAAATGAAAAGGGAGATTTTGGCTCTGATAGCTATTATTTGCTAATGCATCAGGCAATGCAGTGTATTACTGTGTATCATACCTGTACTTCAAATTTTTCTCTCTTTTTTTTTTTTTTTTTATTATATACCCATNAGGAAGTTATGGGGGATGAACATTCATTTTAGGCATTACAGAACTCAGAGAAAACTCAGACAGGCAGAAGAATTTCTTGACAAAAAGAGATACATTTTTTATTGCATCTATAAAAACAATTATTGCAATAACCAAGGACAGAGTTAAATATCAATGGTCTTGCCACGTCACATAGTATTATATGAGTTACCAAGACAAAGAATCATTAGCCAACAGTCAGCAGAAATTTGCCAGGCTTTCATTCTCTCTCTTATAAACACACAGAGGTACCTAACACAGTAAGAGCAGCTAGCATACACATCACAATAATTGTTTCAAATACAGTAGTTCTGGAAGATATAAGGCAGAATTCACTTCAACAAAATAATGAAGCTATGCTAAATAACTAACACAATTACTTAATCTTTATTCACTTCTGTTTATGCTCTTTCCAAAGTGGGACCAACAGGAATGGGCTGTTGATTCCTCTTAACAATCAGAAATACTTTAGCTGAGCATAAGCCAAACCACAAACAGTCCAAATTCACTTAATTCATATAGGGCCCATAGCTCTGTGGAAATATAAGGCTTTATGGGAATACAAGGCTTCATCAACCGCCTAAGAGCTATGTAGCTGAATCCACATTAACTTGGGGAGCACAAAAAATCCATCTTGCTGTCTGGCAATGCTCATTCGAGTTTAGGAGAATTTACTCCCTCATATAACAGATGAATGCACACATGAAGGCAGCAGAAATGTAGGCAGAAGTGTTGATTAACACATCAAATAGTTCGAAAACATACCCCAGTCACATTACAAAATATATACACACACATATATAAATATATATGTAAATATATATATATGTTTTTGTGTGTGTGTGTGTATGTATTTGGACATAAGAAGTAACAAGACAAATCATTGTAAAGGAAATGCAAGAAACACTGATGGCATTAAATGCTTTTAATGCAATAGACACATATATATACAGCAAAAACATTTATATAAATATGAAGAAAATGCCTTTACTTCAGTCAAACAGATCAGGACTACTGAGCTTTTTCAGAAGTTAAAATATATCCAAATTATTCAGGTATTTGATATTACAAGGAAAAGAATATGTGGGAGGAATACACAACTTTCAGATAAACCCAGCTGAGCAGACTGCTTTTAGAAATCTAAAAAAAAAATAAGCATAACTGTTGCTTTGATTTTTTAGCCTTCTGATTGTTTCTCATTTTACTGGAGTTTTCTTACACACTGTAAAATAAACGAAAATTGATATTTGGTCAATAATGCCTTCCTTTCCAGGAGGAAAGACAAATTGATAGACTTCTGAGTTGACCACTGGGGTCAGAGGGATGTTCCTCTCGTCCCCCAATACTTAACCAAACCCCGAAAACTATATAAGTTGAAATGTCTAAATAAACTTTCCTTTTCTTTTCTTTTTCATCTCACATCCTAACAGGTGAGTGTAGTTTTTTCATGTCCTCTTGCAACACATAACTTTGTTCCTGGAAAAGGTATTTACCTACAAAAGTTGTCATTATTACAGCTATTCACAATATTTCTCTGAGATGCCGACTGTTTTAAAAAATCTGCCTTTGTTATAAACACTGCAGAAGTAATGGAATAATGAAAGCAACTACTAGGAAAACCTGGAAAGAGATCACTCTGGTAAGTATTGGTGTGTCTGGCAATATTTGAGACTTCAGAGTGACACAGCGGTCTGAAGAGGAAAACAGGGTGTTTCACCTCTCTTGTGCAGTTTAGGCTCCTGACTTGAATATTCAGCCTTATTTCAGCACTACAAAAACTCCATAAAGGGAAAGGCCATTGTTAGATACCTGATATTTTTAATACTTGGTCCACAGAGACTAACATTCATTAGAATGGCAGGGCTTTCCATCTCCTCATCCATGTTATTTAACACCTACCCACATCAATGTAATCAAATATGACAACTTCAAAGGAAAAGCGTTAACCTGCATAGGGGAATCTCACAGATCTGGTGCTCAACACATACTGAACTGCCAACGAGTAAGTGCAAGCTAATAGCTCATACTTGACTGGAGGTGAACAGAAGGAAAAAACAATGCCAGGCAAATTTGTTTTATTTATTCTCTTAATCTTTAAAATGAAATCCAGCATTAACACAGTTCAGAGAGATGTGTGTAACAGGGGTCAGGTACCACATCTGATGTAACCTACAAAATTAAATACACAGAGTGCTGTGAAACATTTATATGGTATGAAAACGGGGCAACTATCTACACCCAAAGAGGATAAATGCACAGTCACATAGAGAGATTGGATGAAGAGGTATCTAATGAAATCACGTGAGGATGATCATATAGTGTTACTTGACACCTTTATCAGCTCTGACTTTTCCCTTTCTGACAAAACACAGAAGGATATGTAAATGAAAATAAATTTTCTTTAATCTTACAAAGAACAAACAGTAGAAGGACTGGAATATGTACTCTGCTTACAAGCAGGTACTAAGGTTTGGTGTTACTGCATCCTCAGTGCTACTACAACTGTTAGGGAAATCAAGGTGGCATATGCTGGAACATGCTTCATTCATTTCTTGCCATTGCTGTGAAAACACATGCTGAGAAAGTGTCAAGAACAGTTTCTAAAGCAGGTGAAAGAATTTCATCATATAGGACATGAGAAAGCTAACTTGGCTAATACCCAGAAATACAGAAACCTGTTCCTTGTGTGGGGAATAGCTAAAGGCCCATCACAAATGCTTATTTCCTATTACTTATACTTTTCCAGAGCTACATCTTTAGCTCTAGATTCTTCCTTATTGCTAGACAGTGAATTTCTTCCTCTCTGTTTTACTTCACTTCTGGAGACAAAAGATTATCCAAGTCTGACATTGTCTCCCTGGGATGCCTTTTGTCTAATGTTGCTCTCTTCTTTTTCTTTTTTTCCCTCTTTTCTTTCACAATACTTTTCTTTTCTTCTTCTCCTCCTTCATCTTCCACAGGTGGGCAAGGGCAGGGCTTTGTAGTCTCACCATCCAGGCTGGAAAACCAGAAAACGAAATCCACAAAGCTAAAAGCACATATCTCATAAAGCCTCTTTTACAAGACATAGATTTCACCCTTTTCTACATCTCATAGTGCTGACAAGAGAAGGACTTAACCACACTCTTGACCATTTGACAGGGCTATAAATGTCCTACAATTCAGTTTCCCTTTTACTTATAGAATAAGTGAAGGATAGCCTAAAACAGGGCTCTGGCCCTTAATCATATCTGCATCTTATGACTCCAGAAAGGATGTGGGCAAAAAGGATCCTTTTGCTGTGTGGGTCCAGATCACAGTGTTTTGCTATGCACATGGAACTTGTTAGCTACATTTGCAGAGTGCTTGTTCTGCCATAATTATTTCTTACCACAGTGATGGCAGATGCTAATGTCTCATAATAAAATCGTAAGAGCTATATTAGTGCCTCTCAAGATGAGTCAATTAATCATAACTCCTAATGCACACCACAAAAAGATTAAAAGACAATCCCAAAGAACTCAGAGCTGAAGTTAGCCAAGCCATTGTAATAGATCTATGGGCACAGAGGACTTCCTGTCAACATGGGACATGCCTTTTAATTATTTTCCCATACTACACTAGCACTTACCACAAAGAGTTTGTCTCTTTTGAGGTTCTAATATCATATTGCATTCAGACTTTTGGGTTCCTTTTCAATTAAATTATGCTTTTGCATTGTTCCTATCAACAAGTTCAGCACTTTCTCATTAGATCTGTGCACACCCATGAGCAATGTGCTGCAGTGTCCCCCCCTAAGTAGGACAAAGGAAGTAGGGATTTATTTTAGAAATATAATACATAACCAGTTTCACTGGAAATCACACTTCCATGCACCCGTAAAAGGTAGGGGTTCTAAGGGAAACTCCATTTAGTGCCTTCATTTCAGTTAATTCTCCAAAGAATCCCTCTGTTTGCCAGTGCATAACTCAATTTTCTCTTCATTTGTACATAAAAATGGCAAGTCAGCTTGCTAATAAATTCTCTTTGGAGAATGAATATTCGTACTAAAGCACTCATTCATGAAACAGAGGATGTAGAATGGACACTATTCTTATTGCTTATGCATTTAATCACATCTTCTCTTAATATGGTACCTCATTTAGAATATAATCCAACTCAGTGGAAGGGAAAGACTTCTGCTGATTATGGAGGAACTCAAACCAGTTATATAGCTGCCTTTTTTCAACTGGTTGTATGCATTAAGAAGGAAACCATGGTCTTCAGGTTTGCTTTTTGGTGAGAAGAGGCTACTGTCACATCAATGATGTGGCCTGGGAAAAGGCATTGATGTATTCCCAGATTTGGGACTCTGCTCAGTGAAGAGAGGGCATTCATTTGTTTGTGTGCTGTGGCTGCAAGCTGGTGGAAGGTTGAGTTTCAAACTGTACTGGGATTACTACTAGAAAATATGTGGGAATCACAGGACTTGAATCTCAGTTGCTTTTCAATCCATCATTCTCAGTGAACCCAGAGATCAGCCCACAGGGAAAAAGATATGGATGATAAAGTTTTACATGGTTTCAAAAAAAGGAACAGCACAAATTCATGAAAGAAAAATCCATCAAAGCTGTTTAATACAGAGACCCCAATTCTGCTTCAGAGAATTTTTAAATCCCAAATTATTGTAGGTTGGGAGATATTCTGGAGAAATATCCCATGATGGTTGTTCTGATCTTATTGTCCATCCTAAGGTTGTCTGATGATGTTAGTGCTCTAAAGGGCATCACAATTTCAACTGTTAAACTAGAACTTAATACAAGATGCAAATGTAATCCATAAACACTTGGAACCACTGCATTTTCAGTGCACACTTCATATCTTGCTGCACATTAATTCTGCAGAATCTAAGTAGGGGCTCATACTCATCTTACTCACTCTCTCCATCATTTTCCAGACTTAAGACCAGAAGATGAACAAGAATCTTAGAAAAAAATTGTAATCTAATGTGCAGCTTTACATAACTATAAGTATCTCAAAAGGAAAATAAGGTCTACAATAAATAGAAACTCCATCTCGCCTTTCAGCAATCCCCTTAACTACTTTCTTGGACTAAGCTTCAAACTATCACATCCCACCAATGTTTCCAGAATGAAAATAAAAAAAATAAATAAATTCTCACATAAACGTAGTTGCATGTGTAGAGCAAACCAGTTCACAACAGCTGTAGTTAGAGTACTACATATGAAAATCTCACAGCATAGCTGAACTCAAAGTACAAAATTTAGGATTCAAATTTTTAAAAATTGGTATTTTTAGGTTCAAATATACTCACTTCTCACAATCCACCTTCTGCACCGTTCTTATGTACTGACATGAATAGGCATACTTGGTTTGGCTGATTTTAATGAGCTGGCTTCTTAAACAGTGTTTCTGCAATAACACAATCAACATTCATCTAATTTAAACCAAAATCTCAAAAGCAATGAAGATACAGATGCATAAAAAGTCAACTGTTTAAATGTAACTGTAATCAGCCTCTAATAAAGATAATTAATATAAAAAATTCAAGTACAAAGTAAATTATCTTTAATGCATTCTATGGAAAATGCAGTAAAATTATCATAATGGCTTACAAACAAAAACAAACCGAAGAAACATAATGGAATTAATTTCAGACTATACTGACTGTGTTAAAACTGCCTATGTTTCTTATTTTAGAAATACGGAACTTGTGAAAGCCACCAAATGGATCGAAGAAGAAAAAACAGAGTATGATTTAAGAATTAATTATCCTACAGAATTTCTTTGTTCAGGTTTATTACATGAGCTGTTCATTCCACTCTGAAATCCGATTTACTCTGGTTAGCTGGAGACTCAGATTGGGACAGGGAACTCATTAGCCTGGAAAATTCCATCTGCCTCTTCAAAAACAGAATAATGGAAAAATTGCCAGACTGATATCATCTTCTAGGGTTACTTACTTCCCTGTTGTTGACCATCAGTACTGTGTAGAGTTTGTCACCTGTTTCCACCCTCTCTGGTGTTGCTATGACAATGGCAGGTACATAATACTCATTTTCTACCTGCGTCCCAGTTCTGGCAAACACACAGTCTCCAACCTGCACACCAGGAAAGCATCAATGCAAGAACAATGTAACTTCTGAGGTTTACAAGATATAAAGTGTAACTACTAGGGTATTTTTATGTGAATCACCATTCTATCATGTTCCCGTGATTAAATATGGACCATTGAAAGAAAAGAACTTGGTCCTTGGATGCTCTGATCATGCAATTTCCACTGAATCAGGGAGAGAACACAAAACAAAAATAAAGAACCAAGCTCTACTAAATGTACCTGGGCTTAGCTGGCAAGCTGAACTGAATGAGGAAACTGTTACAAACTGTGCATTCCCTTGGATTCTATGCAAATTTTAAGGCTTTCAACAAGCTTTTAAACCAACCTTGGGAATTTTAGATAATTCCAGATGTAACTGATTTATCCAAAATAGTTTTTTAAATTAACACAGAAGTCACAATTTTATATCAAATTCTGCAGGTCTCTAGAGTTGGATACAGGAGTTACAGAGTTATCAGGAGCTACCATATCAGGATTTGCCTTCATTTCAAACTGAAAACAAAGATAAGTCTCTAGTTTTATATGTAGCAATGCAATTGTAAACATGCTTCTTTTATTCAAAACAGATGAATCCATGCTGTATCCTCTATGCAACCATCACCTTTCTGGTGTGTAAAATAAGAATCACTAAAAAAACTCAGCTGTGATTACAGATAGCCAGCTGATCAATTAAAAGAAAACCAGAAATGGAATAGGGATTATAATCTTTTTATTACTGTTATTTGCCTTAGTATATGGTTATTTGCTGGATTTAAAACATGCTGTGGAAACCAAATGGTTAAAATCTGCTGTAAATCACACTAAGTATAAAAGGCTCTCTGACATTTATAATCTACATGCTAAGAAAAATTACTCTACTAATAAATAGCTCACCCTTCTTCTATGGTTGGGGAAATATTCATGTTTTAGAAAGAAAAAATAGATTAATTTAGAACACATAATTTTAATAAACAAAGAAATAGAATTACAATGAAAACAAGCTTCAAACAAATTAAAAGCTTCATGTTGAAATAGCACAATATTACTATAATGAAACACTTTAAAATAAATAAAGGTATTTAAAAGATTTTTTAAAAATCTATAATTTATTATTGGTCTGAGCAAATGAAAAAAATATAAAATGCTTATCTGCAATCATGAAAAAAACCAATTTTTCACCTGCAGATGTGGGCATGGCATAGCACCTCCCACAGGTATAGTGAACTTAACAGGGACATCACAGCTCCCACCATTGCTGAAGTGAACAAGTGCACAGGTAGAACTGATATTCTTTATCACAGTTCCTTAAAAACAACAGAATAAAATATTCAAATTCTTTTTCTTTCACCCCTTGTAGTAATTATTTTGTAAAAAAAATCCTATAGGCTGTTACATATCACTGAGGTCAAACATGTCTATACTATACATTCTTCATTTTCATTTAGCTACCGTAAGTTATGCCAGGGCAATGAAGACATTTGTCCCTAAAAGCCTGCCTTACTAGCCATTAATAATCCTCCAAAAAGAAATTGAAGTCTTTTTCAAGCACAGGTCTGAAATTTGCAAGCTGACCAGGTTAACATAATAATACTACCACAGTTAAAAGTATGTAATCGAAAAAAAGCCCAACCAAACAAGTAAAGGTAATACAAAGATAAACACATACACACGGAAAATATTTTTCTTAAGATATAACAGAACTGAGTTTTACCTACTAACCATTCTGGCTTAAAATTCAGCAAAAAAGCAGCAGCATTTAGTGACCTTTTTGGACACTTGCAAAAGCGTGGCTAACAATTTCCTTCCATACTTTTCACAGACAAACATATCATTGCTCTCCAACCTTACAAAATTAATATCTTCTTATAAATGTATATATATGTGCACATACAAAATATACATTCATTTTTCATGAATGTACACATGCAATATTAAATGTCACTAAGAAAGAAGTAGTTAATTATGACCATAACTTATGTTTTATCAGTATTAAGGAACACTAAATAATATTGAAAATGTGGACAAAGATATATATACCTGGATAATAAAATCCTGTGACATCTGATCTTGCAATTACCTTTTGGCTTTTCTGAGTCGCATATATTTGACATTTTTGTCTTGTCTTAGACTTCAGCTTCCCACTTCCTTCTTCAAATCTCTGTAATTTGACACAATTATTTCTCTACAACAGCTAATGCAGTCAGTCTTAATCTAATCTTTGGAATTATTTAAAAATTGAGACAATGTAATGCTACGAGATTTGTACAGAATACACAGTAAACTGGAAATAGTTTAAACTTTCAGAATAGTTCTAATGATAGGAAGTACTCATGTCAGAGTTTTCACTATAAAATTCTGTTCTGTATGATCACAACAATACCTATATCTTCATGTGTTCAGGCAGAAATTTACCTTGATGAATTGTAGCCCTGGCTACCATTTTCCTCCAAAAATTTTTATGAAGTTGCACAATTCATATTAAAGGATGAGATAAGGAAAAATCCATTCTTTTTTCAGAATAAGAAAATTTGCTCTACAGATTTCTTTTGTCCACATAGAAAAGTTTTCACAGTAATCTCACTTGCATTAGAACTACCTCATTTTATGGGATGAATCATTAAAAACTCAAATATGAAATCAAAAAATGTTAAAACAAATCTTCAAGTGTCTGGGGAAAAAGGTTTATTTCCAAACTATAAATTCAAAATTTAATTGAGATTTTCAACCATTAAAAAACATTCCAGTTTAGCAAAATATTATACCACACCTTTTAGACCTGCCACTGCCCATTATTCTGCCCCACTAGTTTTGGTTCTTCATACACTGATTATTTTTGCCATTCTGCTCCCAATAATGTTCCTAAATATAAATTACAAGCAAAACTTGCTTGTAATAAATCATTCTCACCACTAAATGAAAATTGCGACATTTATTTTCACCATTAAATAAGTCAGTTTCACCATTAACTTTTAAAGTATTTATTAACCTACCTGGTGAACTATTTGCAGCCATCCATCTCTTACATGGTTCTTCTGAATCATAAAAATATGCAACTTGAAATCTCAAGTTTTTCCACACATCTACACATTGTTCTGAAAAACTACCATAACTCAGAGACTCTTAATAAAACCCCTGCTTGCTAAGATGTGTATGACTTGCTTCTTTTTCTGATGACATTTTTTTCCTTTAAAAAATGTTTTTGATTTGATACTTGACTTTCCCTAATAGTCAATAATGATGGAAAAGATATTAGTAGCTTTGACTAAATTGTTTATTCTCAGTTTCATTATAATTATCACAATCTCTTTTTTTCAAACTCCCCCTCAAAAATCACAAACAACCCTAGAAAAAAAAGTCCTAAAAAAAAGCAAAACACATAAAAGAGGCAAGGAGATATTTTAAATTGGAGATACATGGGATTTTTCTAGCTCATTCTTTACCCCTATAGAATATTAATTATATCAACAGTTTGGGTTTTCAAACTCAGACTAAACCAGAGGCTCTTCACAGTGCTTAACTGACTGCTTGAAGTATAACTCAACAAGGGCAGATTTGAGAGCAGACCTACAGTTCCACAGACACAAAAAGGTATTTGGGTAAAGCATCTACTTAATTCCTCAGGCTCCAAAAGGACAGCTGCTGCTGAATATTTATTACCAACTAATTTGTAATGCTTGACTAATAACTTGGGCAACTTCCAGCACTCCACATTAATCCAAATGCTAAAGACAACACAAGCATCCACAATCCACAATGAGGATTCCGAGTCGTGCAGAATTCAGGTGGCTCAGAAACACTGTCTAAATTCAAATCCATCTTTCTTTTCTCTCACACAGCTTTTAGGTGCTCAGTAGGATTGACCCAGACACTGTTACAGTGGCCATTTCTGGCATTCAGTACTTTTATTACAAAAGAGCCTCACCTGACTCTCAGGGATTTTACCACATTTCTGTCTGCTTCTGTTGAAGGCAATGCATTAAACCACAATGGGGAAAGGAGACTTTGTTCACTTCTTCCAATAGCTGCTGCATTTTTTAATTCCCTTTCAAAAATAATAGTTTTTGCACTTTCCTACTATAAGTGAGAATAGACACGAAGAATACCCACAGATATCCATGCATCTTGGCTCAAACTTTGGGTTTTCATAATCCTGACACCTCCAGAGTCAAGCAACCACCACTCTTCCCTGGGTGCCAGTGGGAAGAAGCCCATTCTGTGTGGACCTAGTCCATTTTTACGAAAGAGCCTAAAAAGAAAGAGCTAAAAACTAAGGTGTTTAATTTAAAATTCAGTGAAAAATCATCAGAATATTTTAAAGTCTGCTTTGTTGTACAGAGTTTCAGGATAATTGAGATTTTTCTATGATGTCACAATGACAATTTTCATTCAGTGCCATATCAGCTATTTCCTTGCTGTAACATACTTCAGTTGGCAGTTTATTTCTCTATACCCGTTTTGTGGACAGACATCACAGTTGGCAAAACCTTCAACAACACTTTCAAAAGGCTCCCCATTTTTCTTCATTTTCCCCCCACTCTTTTTCTACCACATAAACAGAATTCTAATTACAGCTGCATTTCTGCCACTCACTCTTGAAGCCTTTCAGTTGCAGATTAGCAATTACTGAAGATGCTACTCTGATTAGACTCCTAAAGCAGGTTGACTCAGGATAAGTGATTGCACAATGTTAATCACATCATGTCTGAGAGCACACACTGGTTGTTCCAAGGCAACAGTAAAATTACACTCAACAAATGAAATATAAACATGTTTCTGCTGCTCTTGTATTGGTACATTATACAGCATAGGTAAATCAATAATCAAAATAGCTGTAACAGCAGTGGAGTATTTTCAAACTAATGTGAAATGAATTATCTGCTTTTTGAAGACATTAAAATGTTTTCAAATGCGCAGTCTTCAATGGAATTAAAAAACTCAAAAACTACAGAAAACACACACACACACATATATATACAGAAACACTAACTTCAGTCATAGTTTCAGAGTAGCTAGACTAATGTATTAATGCTAGACTAATGTATTAATGAAATAGAGGAAAAAAGCCTCACTATCTAACCAAAAGTGGGTGTCGACTTCAGAAGGAGCTCCAGATGCCACTGACTCAGTTCACAATGCTGTGATATTGCCCACCCATTCATGTATTTCCACATTTTAGGGAAAGTTAAATTTACTGTATAAAAATGAAATTGAATCCTACCTCTTCTCTCTATATTTTCTTTTGCAAGAAATGTACCGTGAAAGATTACAGTGAATTATTCCAATATTACAAGATCTTTTAGTCCTGTTTATCAGATATTAACCCAACCACAAAGCTTGTATCTAAATTGCCTTTAATATATCTGTTCTTTCTCTTTCCTGCCATCATTGCAACAGAAATGAAGATCCTTTGCTGTGATTTATTTCTAAGAGGCTCAATTTCTGTGGCTCTCTCTGAAGCTTCAGAACTTCTACTTCTCCAATATTTAAAAAAAGTAATTGAAAGCTTGCTCTCTTTCTAACTATCTTCTTTCCTCTATCCATTTTATTTAGCATCATGCTACATGTATACTTTATCATTTATGATCATGGAAAAAAATTCCAGAGGTACATAGTGAAGAGGATTATCTAAGGGGAAAAATTCCCTTCCCATGTATTACCTTTTTATTGCTGCTTATGTGTGATTCAGAGCTTTTCTCAGTTTCCTTTTTGACAGCTTCCTGAAAATCAGAGGCTTGTTGTATATATGTTAATGCTGTCAATATCTCATCTTCTAACAATTTTACATCTTCGTAGGGAATTGGCCATCCCAAATTCTCTAAAGCCTTCAGCAAAGCTTCTTTATGCTGTATATATTGGACTGGCCCATCCTCTTTAAAGCTGAAAAAAGTATATATTTTTTAAGAAACTAATAATCACAAGTAGGAAAAATTTTAATTACATCACTGCTTTGCAGATAGAGTCACAAATTGTGAAGGCAGAATAAAGAATCAGATTTGCCCAATTTATCTTCTCCATGCTGCAAGTTCTTGTGTTACATCCAGATACTGCTGTGTTTGGTCAAACAATCACATCTGGTGTAACCATATCTTATAGAAAGACAGCTACAGAGAAATTCAAATGGCTGAGCCCTAATTTCTGAAAAATAAATCAAATATTTTAATATCTATGCACCAGTATTAATGATTAATATGCTCCTCTAGCAATAGACTGTGCAACTGCTACAACTTTTTTTTCATTACATGCATAATTGGCCATATGTTATCAATAATTAAACATTTTGGATGACACCCTGTCAAATTGCTATACTCTGCAGCTTATTGTCTATCAAGAGACATCTATTTTCTTTTTTTTTTCATTACATGTTGTTTTGTTTAAGAGTCTTCATTTCCTCTCTGTACCAGAATGAGGTTTTAGTTCTCCTTATTAATTATAGAACTGTAGGGTTTTTATGTATTAGCTTATGTCTTCTTAAAAGCATTCTAGTTTTCATGCCAATTTTTCAGTGAAGAAAAATTTCAGGCCCATTCAGTTTTCATTAATTGATCTTCACTTTATTCTCTGGCACAAACAGATGCTAACTTCACTGATGTTTATACAGCAATTAATTTTCTAAATCAATATAAAGAAACAGGCTAGTTAATATAGTACAAACTTCCTTTTTGTGATATACAGAATGATATACAGTTCCAGTACATGCTTTTAAGGTGCTTATTACAAAACCAGCCACTAGAGAACTCTTTATGGGATGAGAGATTTACTTTGATGTCAAAAGCAATGACATGCTGCCCTCCCAAGGCCCTGCACTTGACACTGATTAAGGATAGAGAAGGAACATTCAAATGGAATGCAAGTCCTTTCCTTTAAAAAAGGTGGTTCAGAATTTAATACTACTCCATATCATATATACATTTTTGAAAGCAAGGTATATTCATGAAATATTTGAAAATTAAACCAGCTGGTTACAGAAGTAATGATAAAAAAACTACCAAATATTTATGACCAGCCCTTTAGAGGTGCATTAGAAAACCAAAAGTGATAGCTTACTTGTCTCTTTCCTCCTGAGATAGTGCTCTCCAAATAACTAGGTTCAGGCGCCTATTAAGGAAAGCAAAGCAGTTTTTGAGGGAATGCAGTTCCTTGTGCGGCTGATCATCTCAAAACTAGCAAATAAACACAGTTTCTTAAGATATCTGCACTGATTTGTATTCCAAGCACACTGTATCATCAAATTGTATCCGTATCGTTCAGCTATGAAATTATCAACTGCAAAGAAGATGGGAAAACACTATCTTTCATCAAATAACAGCATGACTATTTCAGGGTCATAGAAGGTTTAATGGCAATCACTGCTGCTTCCCGCCAGGATTTTCTATGGATGGTTGTCTTCAGCACCAGCAAGTTAAATCAAGTAACAAAACTGATTAAATGCCCGTTAAGCTGCACAGTTCCTTCAATTAAACATTTTCAGAAAATGTAGTCTGAATGTAGTAATGCTAATTTCTATTTTTTTTTTCTCTGCTAAGATTACCCCTTGGTTGTGCCATTCGGGTTTCTAATTCATTAAACTCTGGCTATGAAGAAAAACTACTGACAGGAAAACAGAAGTGATTATTCCAAAGCAGTGCAGTTCTGAGATCTTTTAAAAGCACCACTAAATTTTCTACTTTTGCTTTTTAAGACATAAATTTTAAACTCTTATAAGATCATCTAGCTTGTGGTTTTCTCTATTAAATCCCAAACAAGCCCATCACTCAATTACTTCATTTCAGCTATAGAAATAAATCTTTACCGATGATCCTAATAACTGTAATTCTAGACAAAATTTCCAAATTTCCTTTGGATAGGAGAATAAATTCATTGCTAAGAAAAATTCAGATTGTAACCTGATTGACTACAAGTAGTCTTACCAGATTTACTGATGCATGTACAAAAAAAAGCACATTAACAACAGATTCTGAGTACTAAATTCTTGATGATTCATTTTATCTACCAGAAACTAACTCCCAGCATTTTTGAATAAAGACTACTTAGTTCATTGTCAATATACAGTCTCAGCATGCTCCAATGCCTATTTCATCCTTCTAAATCTGCACACTCATAACTAAGTTGGTAAATAAAGCTTCTGGCTACACAAAATCATACACATTATGAAGCTTTCAGTGTTTTTCTCCTTTAATACTGTATATTCTCTTTGTCAGACCACAAAAATTCTGCCCTCACCACTTTTCTCCCTTAAATCTCATGCTAAACTCAATCTGCATATGGGGAAACAGTGGCTTGTTTGCTTGAAACCTAGATGCTTTGATGTATTGTTTCATCTACATGTCAGAATAAATTTGTGACCAACCACTATTTACAAAGCTGAACTGCAGCTTCTGGAAATTCAGTTACTAGAAAAGGACTGTGACATCTAGAGCAAAAAAAACTTGACTGGCTTGCTGTTTCACATCTAGAGGAAATGCAAAGAGATGTCTCTTTTATACTGTCAATTATAAGGATCTTCAGGCAAATTTGTCTTCTTTGTCTCTTTTTCATGGAAGTAGGAACTCAATCCTACTATTGTAAATACACTGATTCATTGATCTCTGTTGGTAAACAGAAGTAAACAGTATTCTTTATCACCAAAGTTTTAAGGAGACTGGAAATACTATCAGAGTTTAACCAGAAAACAATTTTCCTTCCCTTAAAATCAAAGTCAGTATATGTAAAATATTCAATGGTATGGCACAGCAATGAAAAGCTTGAATTTTTTTCAGAATTCACCATCACAAATACACCACTTAAACCTTCTATTAAGATGAGTGACAAAACAATTCCTACAAATTCTTCATCAGCCTGACAACAGTGTTGTCTCAATGACAGAACAAACGAAACAAGGGACTTTTATTCACTGAACTCTATTAATACTAGACATAGCAAGCAGCATTTTCAAATCAAAATTCTTGATTTTACCACAAAAGACTTATATGGGACAATAGGATTGAAAAAGAAAGCCATAGCATTCTTTATAAAGAGCTGGTAGGATCATATAATTACCAAGGAAAATAATCTCAAACCTTAAAGACCCCCTGTGAAATTACTCAAAAAACAAGGACCAAACACTTGTCATCAAGGGGGTTTTGGTCATATAAAATAATTACGTTTGTAAATGTTATTAGAATACAGCTTAAAAATATTTATTAAAATAATTCAAAGCTCTCATACAGCTACTGAAGTACACCATAGTCATATAATTGCATTATTTCAAATAAATGCACAAAATTGGATTATGGAAAGAAGTAGCTTAGAGATCTAATGCTTTTTTCCTCTTTACTTCTGTTGTGCTTTTAGTAATGTTTAATTAAAAATACAACACATATGCCACTCAAAAAAAAAAAAAAAAACAACACAATAACAACAGCAAAAAACCCACCAAATATAAATTAGGGGTTTCTTATTGGCGCCTCCATTATATTTCTGCATGCATAGCTGGGTGATAGAGAGCTGGCAGCAAAAAGCAGGTCCTCAATTTAAGTGTCAGCCTATGGATATAGGAGCTTAATTTTAAGTTAGCATTGGCTAGCACTGTATGTTTATGGGCAATTCCTCCTGTGGGATGACTGGTTTCAGGTTTGCTCCCAAAAACCAAAAGAATTTTGCTTTTGTCACCAAACAAACATAATATGAGCAACATGTTGTTATTTATCTCCTTGCCTATTACCTGTTTTTACATTCAGTGGAGTTTTGGGTTTTTTTGTTGTGTTTGTTTGTGTGTTTTTAAGAAAATAAAATTTCTCCTACATGTTGATGGTGGATTTAAAGTGTGTCAACATGTATAATTATCAGTATTGAGCAAAGCATGTGTGAGGAAGTACCAAGTACCTGAGGAAAAAACTGAAACATGACTGCAACCATGATAAATTTCTGATGAGTAGACTTGCCTCTCATAAGACTTAATTGCTTGTTCCAGCTTTTCTTTGTAGGCATCAAGATTCACTGTCCCAGGATTAGTTAGTGCAATCCCCTTCTTGTCACTGCTAGCATGGGCCAATGGTAACATCTATTATACAATAAAAGACACAGATATAATTTATCATACAACTCTTTGAATGACTGAGTGCTGAGGCTCGGAACAGTCAGAAGGAACATTGGAAGCTGCAGAAAGAAAAATCCAAGCACCACAAATGTCAGAATTAAGACACAGTTTCCAGTCAGTTCTTCCAAATTAATACAATCCCATTATGCAGAAGTTACAAAATAGGATTCCTAACTACTAAGTAATTCTAACTAAATCAGTACTGTCAAACAACTCATTCTAATAATGTAAGTCAGAAGGAAACAGCTACGTGTAGTGTATGACCATATTCCAGGTTTTAGTGCCTTAAAACACTCCCATACTTTCTAGCATCTAATTGTGGCATACAGGTGTGAGAGTAGACATTTAAATGTATTTAATCCTCTTATTCTGGAGGACTTTATTTTGTAAGGAATTAGAGTAGTAAAGTTGTAGAGAGATATTTCTCACCATCACACTGATCACCAAAGAGCGAACAAGGTGGCCATTGGTCATCAAAACTTGTCTTGATTACTCAGGAACATAATGAGTTTCAGGAGAATCAGAGACTTCAGTATTTTTCAAATCTTCCCATACAACACCTACACAAGTCAACTTCATTATAAAATAAAAACGAATATAACTGCAAGTAGATCTTCAAAAAGCAGAGAAAAAGGATAGAAATGGATGACAAAAGAGGAGGAAAGATGCCTTTCAAACTCGCAGTCCAAAGTCCCACCATCTTTCAACCTCTTAAATTATTCAGTAATTCATAAAAGAAAAACTATTTTATGTATCAATGTCCTGATGCTGAATATAAACAAAAAACAAAAAAAGTCCAAGAAAGAAGTGGAGAAGAAAGAGAATGTTACTCTCCCCAAAACTGTCTTCAATGCTTATGATTGAGCGGGACTCTTCCCCAAGCGCCCATCTGACATCAGGATATAGATGAGAAAAACATGGATGAGGTTCAATTTAGGTTAAACTAAAACCCTTGTTGGGGTAATAAGACAAACAATAGAAAATAGAGCAATAAAGAGAATTATTTAATTGAGAACATTTTTCAGTGATGCTTTATTTGTGTTTGAATCATCTCAGCATAGGTGGATTCCAAATTGCAATCGCATAAATCATTTTTTTAGGAGCAGTGGTGTGATTTTATATCACCCTCTCTTTCGAAGGACATCATCTCTCTGATTAATAAATCTGTGTCACATCAGGGCCAGACCACATCAAAGCTCCTAATAAGAAATTAATCATAAAATCACTTAGAAACTGAAGACAATGGGAACACGTCAGTGGAAGTATCTTGCCAGAGACAGACGAGATAAATCTCTGCCCATAATTCTGAGCAGTGATACCTGGGCACTTGTCATTTCCAGATGAAGTTTGAAAGCTGACAGACAGGGAAGTGATGATCCTTCACCAATTCTGTAATGCCACGATTGTTGCCTACAATGTCATGCAAACCAAGGTAACAGAAGTTCAGCAGAGCCTCACTGTGTAGGAGCCCACGTCTACATTGCCTTACAAATTCTGAGAGTAATTTCAAGTACAAACAGCATAATTTGCATCATGAATATTTATTATAGTTTATAAAATACTTTGTATAGAATAGAAGGGGCAGACAAGCATAAACATATATTATACTTTTGAAGACAAAAAACAGAATGGAATGTGTTCTTAGCAAATACTAAACTTGAAATACTATGCGTACTTTGGTAACAACGAAAACCGCTCATGGAGTCAAGTGAAAGTTGACAGATTCAGCTAATAGACATCATAGAGAAATTTTTTTAATTGCCAAAAGGTTTTTTCATTTTCTGAATTAAAGACTTTAACTTTCACACTAAAAGAATCCACTTGTTTCAAAATGGCTTTTATTTCAAATCCCAAATTTCAAAATCTTAAAGACAAAACCAAAGCACAATAACCCTATAAAAATTTTCTTATTTTAGACCAAAGAAAGATGGTTTTGTTGGCTGAATCTGATTCTTTTGAGCAAAGCACTGAGTCAAAACTCCATGACTTGCAAATCCATACTTAGATGCCACAACCTACACCATACATTTACATGATTCTAGAGCGAAGTTTTCCCCCAGAATTACCATAGCATAATTTAGACAAGCTCCCAAGACATTATCTTTTTTCTGAATATGAACCTGGATGGGGAGTTTATAAAATTAACCTCTTTGAAATAACTCAGGTGAAGCTGACAGATTGCACAGAACTGAAAACAACAGGTCAGCCTTTTGTTAATGAACAGTTGTCATGGAAACCTTTTTCTTGCTGCATCTCCAAGGTAAGAAAACTGTTCATACTTATTCCATCATCACTGCTGGCAAAGGCCAAAAATAAAAATCATACTATCCTTTGAAAAGCAAACAAGGATGTCTGCTTTCCACACCAAAAACCCCTAAGATCTCAGAAGGAACAATGCAAAATTATCTTCATTTCATCTTCAAGGAAATCTTGTCAAGTACTGGAATAATCAAGATCTTTAAAGTGTCCTATTCAAGCTGACTGTCTAGTCTGACTCTATTTTCTTGATATGCTGGCGTGCAGCTTGAGGTGAAGTGGGTTCTGTAGCTTATAAATTTTACTGCTTTCACCTTGTGTGCAACCTCAACCTTCTTTTTCGTTTTTATACTCAGCTTCAGATCCAGAAAAATCCCCTACACATAGAACAATAATACTCCACTGCCTGAGAAACTTTGTGTCTGTTTACAATCAATGGAGACTAGTAGGTATGAAGAAATTACAAAAATTTTTATTTTGCCTTTACATCCCTGGATCTAAAGAAAGCCCATGGATCACTGTTTGGATTCTATACAGCACCTGTTCACTCAAATGACACTGAACTTCATTCAGTCCTGAACTAGACTATTAGAATTCCTAGGAATTGCTATTAAAAACTACTTGTGCACAGTACTTGCTGAATTATAGTTTAAAGTATAAATTTTTTCTGTTTTACAGACTGCTTTGTTTTTTCCAAGAGTTGTCTGTAAAGGACTCAAAGGGCTGTTCATTGAGAAACATGGAAGAAAGAGGACCTCTTAGGTATACTCAGAAGAAGATGGTAAAAGAAGTGACTGCTCACAAATGAGATGTAAGAGTTTTGTGAAATTCACAATGTCTTTTGTTTGACATTTACAGTAGATTGTTTTGCACAGTTTTATTACTATTGGATGTCTGAATTTTTTTGAAAAATTGCTATTGTGTATCTGAAATGTTAAAATGTACCTTTTAAAATGTTCTCATAAAAAAGGCATCTTTCAATTCTATTTTAAAGAAAATCACACTTTAAAAAAAAACCTTACAGATTTTGGTTTTGACTTGGTTTTACGAAAAGAGATGAACTGGTTTTACCAAAGAGAGAAACTGGGTTTTTTTCTACAGTCTGCATGTTTTAGCAAAAATTCCCATTCCTAAATTTAAAAAACAAGCATGAATACTTTAAAATGTAAAATTGTGTACATTTGCTATAAATCTTTTACTTAGTTCTATACCACATTCTATTGCAAAACCCTTGTTCTTTATTATTTAAAAAATAGTTGTTTAGCTTTTTCTTTGAGTATTGTTTAAAGAAAGTTTTTATCAACTGAAATGAGGTGCAGCATATTCACAGGACTTTTGTAGGATGGGTCGCACAAGAAAAATTAGAGCAACTTGCCATGAAATGGATTTCCTTCCTATAAGTGGAATGGCAATTAGAACTTTATGATACAAAATTCCCCATAAATTTTACATAATCATACAACTGTCTTACTTACACTTCTCAAAATTTAATTTTAATTACTGAATGGCAATACTTTTCAAAAGGTTTTAGCAGTCACATGTTGAAGTTGAGAATGCACAATTCCACAAAATGTGCACCAGCACTCTTTTCCAGATGACTTTATGGAATAAGACATCCCCTAGGAATTAAGTATCAATGGAGGCTGTGGTGCTGAAGAAACTGCCAAACACCCAATGGCTGCACACTGCCATCAGCTGGTAACTGTGAAAGAACTTAAGGGTAAAGGATGCAAGACATACTATCAACTGTCAGTTTTATCTTCTTACTGATGCATGAATGAACATTCAGATATGCATGATATATTTAGTGCACATCAACATCTACAATACCAGAAAATGTTACTATGGCATTCATAGAAATCAATTTTAAAAATGCTTTTGAAAACACTATCAAGTTTTGTTCTAGCTTCCAAACAGCATAGGAGCATTACCTTATCAAATGCTTTAGAAACTACTTGCTTGTCCAGAACTGGGATGTATTTTGTACTGTGAGGGACAGTTGTAGGAGCTAAGGCATCCATGATGGTGAGTCGTCTAGCAGTCAAGCCGTGGGTCTTTAACCACAGAGCTGAAGAGATATCTAGAGAGCTAGAAAAGAGAGACTGTGAGATGTAGTACAAGGTAGAAATACATTTGAAAGGTTTGAAATTACTGAAGAAAAAACGTAAACTATAAGTTTTGTTATGCATTTATATATGCACACACATACCTTTTAGATGCCCTTTTCGCATTCTGCATTTTCAGATCTAAGAGAAAACATTTGCATTTCGTTATCTCAGAGGTTTTGTGCACACATAAGTATGCATAAATAAGTTGCCATATAATAGCACCATTTTTTTTTGAGCCTACAAGCAGCACCATGCACAAGAACTATACAACATTTCAGTTGCTAAGTTAATCAGTGAAAATAAGTTTTCCTCACCTTCCTGATCAATAGTCACAGTGTTACCATATGCTTCACCAGCCCAGCCAGCAAGGAAATTTATAAAATAGGAAGGCAATTTGTTTTTTAAACTGAATTTTTTTTCCAGTTTATTTATTTTTGATGGAGACCAAAGATTAACCAGCTTATTTCTCAAGTTAAGATGTGACACCAAGTATTACCATTATGAGATTGCGAGGAGTAGCTAATTTAAGGTACACCACTATGAAAATCTCTATAAAAGATATATAAAAACTAAACATAAGACGCTGAAATGTTAAAAAGTCAAACATATTAAAGTGTCATAGGTAAGGTTTTAGAATGACTTAGAGGATGTATCATAAAGTTCAGAGTTGGATGAATTACTGAAAGAAATTAACACTATCTGGATGTATTTCTAAGCCCCATTGAAAATCCAATTGTAAACAGCTAGTTTGGGAACTGGCAGGAGTCTGTCTACAGCTGGAAGGACACTATCACAATACCCACCTTCATGTTCAACTCTGCATCTCTTTTTAGTTTCAGTCCTTTGTACTGCAGATCTGCAGAGTTTTGCCTCAAACAAGGTATCATTAGTTAGAAATGTAATGGGAGAAACCTTATCATCTGCCCCCCTTGGAGCTTCTTGTTCTGTCAACTTGCCTTTAAAAACGGTTGTACATTTCACACCCTTCTTGACAGAAAAACTCTTTTTCTCTAGTGACACTCCTTCCTCTGGGCTTTCTTCCCTAGACTTCACACCATGGCTCAGGATACGCAGCAGACTTGTCTTTGTTTGATCTGTAGTTGTTGAAAGGCAAAGAAAGGAAGAGCTAACTTACTGCCCAAATACATGCCTGGGATTTTTGAGTTCCTCTTTCAGTTTTTAAGGGACTGCCTACACAATACCTCAAACAGAAAATTACTTCAACACTAAGTCATACTTTCTATTTTCCCCAAAGGTGAGGGTTTATTTTACTTCAGCCAGGTAAATTTAGTGTCAGATTACATACAAAGGACACTTCCAGGAGAAATGTAGTATTATGGGTTTAGTAAGGGGAAACTAGTGTAAGTAATGCTGTAATTGGTACAATGTAGATCACCTCTTCGTTCTTGCCAATTATGTACTTATTTAGAATAAAAAGAGATTAGGGTTTAATATCTGCTGCTAAAGAACAGTTCACAGAGCTTTCAAAACATTCTGCTAAAATAGCTACTTTTTCATGGCAGGGCCTTCAACAAAGCACAAATGAGCAGGCATTTGTTTGTCTCTTTGGGCCAAATGAGTAGGATGGCTGAAAAGCAGAGATGAAGAGAAGTTTAGATTTTCAAAATTATGATTACTTAAGTCAGCAAACACTTAATTTGTTCCCAAAATGAGGGATGATTTTTGCTATTTGCAACAGAATTAGTGAATGAATTCTGCGGACAATTGCAGCTTATTTGAGTGTTACCTGCATATAATGCTTTCTTTCTTCGGGCTGGACTGGCGGCCCTGCTTTCCCCAGTTTGCTCATGTGATGGCACTGATGGTTCTTCTGAAGCACAGGCTGGCCTACAACTAAGAGAAGTACTCAGCTCTTCAATGTGTTTAGATACAGTGACACAGTGTGTGTTTGCTTGTGATTATTGCTTGTAAGTGACAAAAAGAAATTACTGCAAATATGTAACACCAGTTTAAAAAGTGCTAGGCTGAAGTTTTTTGGCAATTTAAACACTGATTTCAAATGCTTTGAACAGTGCAAAACATTTTTCTGTTATACTAATATGCATTACACAGGAGAATTCAAAGAAGGGTAAAATATTCTTTGGTTTTTAATTATTTAAATGTAATTTCTTAGTTTATTTAAAAGATGGTCATTACTTTTAAAGTAACACCCTCATATATTTTTAATAAGAACAGAATGTTCTATAATAGCTACTTTGAATCTCAG
>VZDJ01007754.1:20371653-20438964 GCA_008694505.1 Cyanoderma ruficeps
CATATATATACACACATATATATCTATGTCCCAGCAGTAATTAAAAAAAAAAAAAAGCAAATTCTGAAATAAATACTTGAAAATATTTTCATACTGGACATCCTACCTGCCTTTTCACACGTGAAATCATAACACATCACTGTCCACTTTTATTTATTTTTTTTCATTCCTTTACTGTTTTAAGTAAGTTTCTGTCTTGTAAATCTTTTCATGCATTTTAATGTTTTTAGTATCACTGCACAAATAAATACACAAGTATATTTGTACATAATTTATGTACAATAAATTAATCAATCAGCATGTCCCAATGAGCAGTCATTTAGTCATGAGGTATCACACCAGCTCTACTTAGATGACAATAATTTTTCATGAATTCTCTAGGTCAGAGGGACCAATTTTACCATGTGTTGGAGACAAAAAAATCATTTCCCCTCTTTGCTTTAATTATTCGTAATATGTTGAGACTATTGGTATATTTGAGAAAATTTTGTTTCAGGCATCACAGTATTAGTAATTTTTTTCAGATTTTTCTTTTCTATTACCTTGGCTGTTAAAAAAGAACCAACCCAAGAGTAAGAAAGCAAGAACTCTTCTCTAAAAAAGGAGAAATGTAAGAGATAGTTCCCACCTATTATTAACATAATAACAGAATGAGGACATACTTATTCTCTGGATAATTTTTTTCATTATAAGAATTCATCATCAGACTTTTCTCATGAAAGGTCTTCACTTTCTCTAGATCTTTCTCTCCTTGATCAATTTCTCTTTTCAAAAGATGTATGTCTTTATTCTAACGAAAAGAAAATCAAACGTTTTAGCACAATTACTCCAAAACATGTTTCATTTCTGAACTGAAATGATGCAAGTTCTGATAACAATTCTGAGTAATGACTCAGGACAGCTTCCAAATTTTGTATACTTTTTCAGGTAGGCTCTTGTGGTTGGCGTTATAGCCTTTCAAATTATTCTTCCTCTCTAGGAAAATGACAAGCATTCCCTAACTAGCCAATTACCCCTTGAGATATGAACAGCCGTATTTCTGAGTAAGATAATGAGGTCACTAGCTCCACTTATTTCAAGCAAGCAAGAAAATAAGTAAGTAAATAAATAAAATATAATAAAAGATATGTACATTACAAGGGGTAGCCTGTCATTCTACCGATCTCAGCTCTATCACATACTGTACCAGGCCCAGGGAAGCAAAAAACATGCTCTTCAAGTGAACACTGGAACTGACCAGGAATCATTTAGGCTAGAGGAGGAAACAAGAAAGAAATTCCAAGGATGATCCCTTTACAGCTCCCACAGGGCCACAGGCTCACATCTCCAAGTCTGAAGATGTACAACAGAGACAACTCTGGCTCTCATTATTCCAACATGAGCAGTGTCACACAGTCCACACCAGCAGAACCACTGAAATTGCCCAGTAAACTGACATTTTTCAAGAGCTGGATTATTTTCACATCTTCCTTCTACTGGTGTCTGTAAAGTTCAAATTTCCCAGCACTGCTTTGTTACTGCTTGTTCTCATGGTTCAACTACCACCATTTCTGAAATCTATGCAATCAATTCGCTGAGTGTTGATTTTAATTAAAAGGTTGATTTTAATTATAGGTTTCAAATGGGTGCTTCTGTTAGTCTATTCAGAAATTTCCTGTTGGGGATTGTTGAGCTGCTTAGTCACACTTGATAGATGACTGCTAGTCTAGTCATCTGACTCCTTATAGATGTCTCCCAAGCAGCTACTGTAGAACAAACTTTTAACAAAATCCATATAACCATTATCATTTAAATTCAGGTCCGCATTCTCTTATTTATTAACAGGATACAAACCATATTTTCATTTTAAACCGTAACTTATTTCTGAAATACCAGAGATCACATGTTTCTTCCAGAGCAGATTTGGTCTACATGTACTTTTAGGTTTTTTGTTTTCAAGAGGGGGGCATCAGGAGAGGGAGGATGTGTTTGCAATAACAGCGCTACAAATGTACTTCGCATTATATTTAGCCTTTTTTCTTGCAGTCTAGAAAAATTTCACAAGCGAAATAATCACATTATTGCTTTCATATCATATCAAATCTGACTAGGATTAACCCTCTCTTTTTTAGTAATCTATTGCAAGATGAAATCACAATAATGCAAGTCATGTGGCTCTTCAAAGTAGCATGCAGCAGCAAATATGTTTATTTTCAGATACTCACAACAATAAACTCTGTAGTATCAGGATCACTCAAATAAATGTTGTAATAATGAAACCGTCCCCCAGTTTTAGTAGATAGTTCATACAAAAATTTATTGGCTTCTGTATCATCACAGTTGAAGGATACAGTATGGATGGGAATTTTACAGTGAAGTTGGACTTCAGCCAAAATTATCTGGGGGGGCTGAAAATCAAAAAAAAATCCTTACGTTAAAAATGTGGCATCTAGAAACATATTACTCAAAACATGGAGAATTTGTAAGAATTTAATCAGTTGTTCTGTTGCTCAGAGATGGATATAGATCAGTTAAAAGCACCCACTTTATACAGATTGCTACTTCAATCAGAAATTAGCTAAATGAGCTAATTTAAAACTGATTTTGAAAGTTTGATAGATGCCTTAAGGCACATGATGTAAATTGTAATATAATCAGTACTCTTTGTTTCTGAAGTTTTAAAAAGAAATTACTAATGTTTAGGAAATTATACTCTATATTAGTGTTTGGTATCACTGGATACATATAAAAATACTTTTGGATGTATACAAGTGTATACTTTTTAAGAAAATAAATTAATTCAAAGAGAAATTGATTCAACACCAGGAAACAAAGTAGAGGCTGAGAAAATAGGAAAGCTAGTTTCCTCCTCCCATAAAGAAACAAAAATTAGGTGAAAAAGTAGATCTACCCTCTTCAAAAATGCTGAGGGATCTGGTAGAAAATAAATTATTAACTCAGTTTTCTAAATCCCGGTAACATTTCAGTTGCTCAAAATACTCAAAAAACTTGACAAATTAAGCAATGCTTGCAATATAATTGTTGTGTTGGTTGAAATTTAGTATTTGAAAGCAATATCAGCCATTTCCCTTTTTTAACTGTTAGAAAGGTATAAAAGATTATTAACAAGGTAAAAAGAAATTACTTATTCACTAATTTTGAACTTAACAAAAATATTAAAAATAAAAATGTGAATAAGTATACATGAAGCCAAATTATTCTTTGGTAAAATATTAATTTATGTACTTAGCTAGAAAAATTGTGAAACAATGCCAATAAACATCCAAAAGACTCCACAAGACTCAGCACTGCAGGCATGACATTCATCTCATAATTCCAACCACTGACACTCCGTTTCTGCATTTTCTGTTTTCTCATTTTGAATACCTGGTCAGGTCTCCCATCAGTCAAGAGATAAACACCCTGAGTGTCAGTATCAGCAAGAGCAATCTGGAGAGCTTTGAGTGTATTTGTGGAACTTCCAACCTAAGAAACCAAAGAGAAAAAGACAAACAGCTATAAATACTAACACTTCTTTGCCTCTGTTCTTAAATTCATAATGGCAGTGTACACTTTCAAGGGAGAATACAGAATCAAAATGACTAATAAAATGGTGAAAACATTTATGTCATGTAGCTAACAAAAGCTAAGCAAGTGACAAAGTAACATAAATTGGTACCAAATTGGTATTCAGTGCTTTTGAAAACACACAGAAGCAAAATGCTGGCAGCAGCAATCTGAGCTGAATAAGCAAAAGCAATCACTAAAATACTATAAACAGATAGGAAGAGGAAGACAAAAGATTTTCTTCATTTTTACCTCTGATGGTCCTGCTTGCCAACTCATCACACTCCCTTGAAACACATATTTTACTTAATCAAACAGTACAAAAGTTGATCAAAAGAGTTGCACAATTTTATTTCTCCAAAACTGGTAAATGAGTTCTTGGTTTTCCGAACATATTTTTCCAGACTCTCTCCCATCTACTTCCTTCACACATTAATGTAAGTATCATTTATATTTTAGCACAAAAAAGTTATCTATAGTAACAAAACGTGCCCAGCAAACCAACGCTGTGCTCACTAAAACATTCCATTGAAGTAATACTAGCACCTTTTCTATGTCATTTACATGCTTAGTGATCATGATCTGTCTTTCCTCCTTTTACACTAAATTCAATGAAATGCATTTCATGGCTTAGGAACCTAAGCCCTACATTTTATATCTTCACCTGTCCACCTTTCAAACATCGTGTGCAAAACCTTCCAAACCAAAGGCACGTGTAAGGTTTACCAGTATGAAAAACTATTCCATCAAGTCTTAGTCTTTGAATGGAACCAAAGCAAAACCTCTGAAAACAGACTAAAAGAGTCTGTTTTATGCTTGTGTAACACCTGAGTACTGCTCTGGAGGGCAGTGAGGATTGCAGTGGTGTAAGAAGAGATTCAGGATCCACATATATAATGCATTACAGAAGATAAATGTAAATATCTAACATTGACCCATACATGCAAAAATATGCTAAGAGATAACATTATATCTTCAGTCCTATGAACTGTGTCAAAATTTCTTCCAGTCCTTCCCACCAGCAATACGTTCTATTAAAAAGGGCAAAGGGAATCAGGTGAAATGGAATAGAAGGTACATTCTGACAATTCCTCTGTATGGTTACATAAGAGTGTATGGGCCAAGCAACGTGATAGCTCATCTACTTAATTATCTTATCTTCTAACTCACAAGCAATCCTTACCAGTTCCCACTCATAAGTAATAACCAGACTAAGCTGTTAAATTTATCTAATAGTCTTGATGTTTTAGTAATTACAAAGTTTTAGACACATCATTCATTATCATGTGTAAATTGGCCAAACTGATTTAAAACAAAACAGGTTCTTTCACTTCTTTTCACATCATGGGAACATGGAGTGGATGCTGATGATGTGCAGAAAACAACCCTGTACCTTATGGTAAAAGCTGTTCATTTTAGGTTTCTCAATTGCTACTGTTATAAATAAACATCAGTTCTGTCAGTGTTTAAACAACAATGACATATATATTTCAACTTTATGACAGTACCACCACTAAAATTTTAAATGTTATCCCATCTAAAGGATTTCTAAGGAGCAATTAGTTACTACTGATAGCTCAGCTTCCTTATTCTGGGACTAAAGAGCATAAAATGGAATCAAAGGATCTACTCTGAATAATATTTCAGAGCAACCCTCTGTTCATTTCAGCTTCACTGTAAATTCAGCTTTTTGATCTCAGACTTATGCCTGCAATGCTTAAAAGAGGCTAAAAGGTCAGCAGCAGATGTCATCCCTGAAAGAAAGTAGACTGTTCTTGTGCCATTTCCTATTCCATTTCAGATACCTAGATCTGAACTTAGAATGAAACTTATAATGGAAAATTCACACTTTCATGAATAATGTTAGAAAAGACCATTCACTAATCCACATACGAGATGGTATCAAAATATGGTAGCTCAAAGCATTATTGAACTTGCATGATGCTGTACAATATACATGACATAAACAGAGCCAAGTTTTCAAACCTCAAGGAGGGCAGCAAAATAAGGCTAAATAAGCTCAGTCACAAGTGTTCAGCTACTCAGGGAGGCCACACTAATACTTCCTTTTCTCTGTGTGTTGGTCTGCTAGTGTTTCCTGAGAATATCAACTTACTGATCTTGCTTTGTAGTCCTAGAGGTATTATGTAGCTTACTCAATTCCTCATCTCCAGGAATTTCATATTGAGTCTGAGGAAAAGTTGTCACAATACTGAGGAGTTTTATTACATGAACATGGGGGGTTGTGCTACAAAACATAATGTGGGATGTATCTATACCTTGGCATGACTTATTTTTAGTCTTGTGTCCATAACATTGCTGTCCACATTTCACATATTAAGTGGTCCTAAAGCTGCTGATAGTTACAATCTGGTGGACGACTGTCACAAGCAGTTCTTTGTTTCAAGGAAAAACACTCTGATTTTGGCCACTGTCAGAGAGAGAATACTGGGTGGACAGATGTCTGGTCTGAGTATGTTTGTTCTCATGTTTCCATGGCACCTAAAGTTAGCTGTCTATCCATCAAAAGGGACTAGAAATGCTTCTACAGTTTGCTGGCTTTGGTCTCCTGTACCACCTCTGAGCCGTAAGTTGGCCAGCAACACCTCTGATCCATGCAGGAGCCCTGCAGCAAGAATGACAAATTCAAACACAGGATCTGAGCAATGACACGATACCTGCGGAATTCAAATTGGCCAATGCTCGCATTGTGGCTACTAAACATAGCAGGTTGCAAGTTGAATTAATATGATTTTATAAACAGGTCCATTGTTAAAGGATTATTATACTTGACAAACACATTGTATTCAGATCTACTTAATTTTATCCATCATCTATATTGTCAGCTTACTCAAGTCAAATACTTAGTCTATATAAAATCACCCTAGCCATACAGAAAGTGGAGAAACATACACAACTTTGTAATAATTAGCTGCCACATTACCTCAAGCCCTTTTATCCAAAGCCAAGCATCTTGCAAATTTTCCTCATTAACTTCAACAAGTTTCTCTTGCCATGCCACTGCTTGGGCACTAAATTTCACAAAGTTAAATCTCTTCTTGTGTCTCAGCTGTTCCTGCAAGAGACAGCATCTGAATTTTAGCTACTATTAAAAGAAATAATACTTGTATCCTGAAATACTGAGCAATAGCAATTATTTTAGTTATTATATAACTAATTATATTATTACAATAAAATATTATTACATATATAATAAAAGTTATGGTGTACAGAGAGACATACAAAACCTGAGACAACTATTGCTTGCACCTATTAAGATTGCTTGAAATTCCCAAAGTAACTCTCCATATACTCATATTTCTCAAACAATTTAAACAGCAAATGTGTCGAGGGTCATGAAAGAGAGAGATGAAACTGGATATGATCAGTGCTCTAAGAAAGAGATTATCACTGCTTACCAGAAGAAACTGGAATCAGAAAGCAAGTAAGATATCATTTAGAGAAGGAGAACAAGAATCGTATAAAGAGACTGGCAAGGGGAACTAGGACAGGAGGAGAAAAATCAAGAATTTGCTGAAGCTGCTTTTGGACAGAAGTTTATAAGTCATGGAGGATTTGTGCAAGCAAGTACAAACTTTCAGAGCCTGAAGTCTTTGCCTCCTTTTCACAATTTTTGTGCAGCTTCCTGTGAAACCTTCTGGCACAGTATCTAATATATTTCTAGTGCTGATCTGCTTAGAGGACCACAAGATATGTCCTATGACCTGAGCACTTAGCTCAAAAACCTCTCTGTCATAGTTTTAATTTTTTTAGTCCTACCAATGACTGCTTTCAATGCCAGACTGAATTATCATCTCAGTTACTTCCCTTAGGACTAAAGAAATTTAAGATGAATCATGTCTCTGAAATATTAATGTAAGCTTAGGTGACATCATTGTAAAATTCTAAAACTAGACAAGACAAATCCTGTCTTAGGTGTGTCTCCCCTTACACACAGCTTTTGAGGTACTCCTGCACTTTGTCAGTCCCTTTGCAAAGTTCTGAGTCACTGGAAGATGCAAGGAAGTTCAAAATGTTCTACACCCTCTATTGTAGAAGAATGAAAGTGAATCTAGAACACACAATACAAATCGCAACAAACCAATGGAATTGGATGACTGCTTAAAAGTAAAAATGAAATTGTCAAAAGGTGTTTCATTAAATAGCTTGTTTTTGCTTTGGGGTTTGTTGTTGTTGTTTTCTTTGCTTGCTTTTCTTTTTTTTTAGAAGGGAGCTGGCTTGAGGGAAAGAACTACTTAAGCCTTTTTAATTTTTAATATCTTCTTTAGCTTTTTTCAAATAGTTGTATAAATGAGGGGAAAATATAAATTCTTAACTAAAAAATGAGTACATGAAGAAAAACCTAAATATTTTTCTAAAGATGCTGGGTTTAAAAAACTTTTTTAAAAATAAACAAAAAGTAGACTAACAACCATCCAGAAAAGAACTGTTTACTCTAAAATGCTCCTCAGCCTTCGGAGCCATCCCTTTATCATACCTGCATTAGCTGAAATATTTTTTCCTTCACTAGTGGCAGCTTGTTATTCATAGACTGGGATGTATCAATAAGAATATAGACATCATCTTCAAACACATTCCCAAAAAGCCCTCTGCTTCCTTGTTGAAGCCACTTAATTCTGGGGGAGGACAAAAAAAAAAAAAATCAAAACCTGTTCTGTAACATCTTTGGAGCTGTGTATATCCAGAATCTGAAAGGCAATATCTTTTTGTCACTGCTGTACTTCTTATTCTCTTTCCCTAATTACCTGTTAGTAGGCACTGTCAGAAACCCTTGATGAATCACTGCCCTGTCCCTACATAACATCACAAGACATTTTTAGTTTTTTATTTCAATAGAAATCTGGAGCCAGACAAAAAAAGACAAAACAATACAGCACTTTTATAAAGTCAGTTATCAGGTAGTTTGGGCTGGGAAATCCAATGTGGAAGCAACTATAACTATGGTCCATGTATCTAGTTTCCAGACTCTTCTCAGTAAATCATTTAAGCCTATACTACTATGCCACCCTTCTCAGGAAACCACTTGAGAACCTCTTCTCCAAGGAACTTAAACACTTTGAAGAGCTTTAATATAACACAGATGTTTCAATGGTTTGTGGACCTTGAGCCTTAAACACAGAGTTAGATTTACATTTTAAACAGGACTGGAGTGTGCCTGCCAGTTAAATACATGCATACATACTGCTCTGCACAAGAACATTTCCTCAGTAATGGCTTAAGCAAGTCCAAATCTGATTTCCCTTGAGAGTCATAAAATACACATCTACACTGAAACAGAGACATTTAACACATGGAACATCATGGCCTTGAGAATAATATTCATCTCCATGAAAGGTTTCAGAAGAAATTATATCATGGAAATGTAAGGATAGTGCTACAGTAGCCACTGATAGCTATTTTGTCATTAGTTATCTCGCCCAAAGTGTTTGATGATGTCCACCAAGATGTTTTAACATTCAGATGAAACATTCAAAACAGCAAGCCCTTAATCTTGACTTGGATTTCAAAAATACATACTCACCAAAACTGCTTATCTCAAATTTTCCTTTGACAGTACATAAATGTTATCCTAAACACAGTAAGATAAACTAGAAGGAATAACAAAACTCTGTTTGACCTTCCTAAATATCATCAGGCTGTTATATTTTTGGTAGGGAAAGAGCAAAAAAAGAGAAAAATTCACCAATAAAATGGGAGTCCACATCCTGCTTTTTTCAGTGAGATATCTGGTTGTCCTAATATATAAACCAGAGGGCAACATTTATTTTTTCTGTTCTACCATAGGTTTTCTTTAGACTGCCTATTGTTTTGTAGGTGTCATACAAAACCTAAGCGTATATTAGGCAGCTAGTTTGAGCAGTGAACTTCTGATCACGTGCATTACTTAATAGCTCACGCCCTGACTGATGTAGACTGTTCAAACTTATCTTCAACACAAAATTGCAAAAAGGGCAGATAACCACTATCAGTACAGGCACAAGCCAAGCTATGCTTTTTGGTGCCACAAGGGATCCTACTTACACAGGATGAATGTTTACTAAATTTTGAAGTTGTCTGCCCCCTTATCGTCCCAATACTTTTGGGCACTTTTAGCAGTAATTCAAAAATGTTCAGACTGACTTTCACACCTGGGTTTCAGGAGGAGGACAAAGGTTCAAAATCTTCATCAGTTTTCTTCTATGGCTACTAAGAAATCCAATATATAAGATTCTGATTTAAAATAGACTTCTGGCTTAGTACTTCTGCTGTCAGTTTACCAACCACTTCAATTTATTATGACAGTAAATGTCAAACTTTTCAACGCTCATGTAAAGAAAGCAAACTGCTTTTATGTGAAAGAACACAAACCTTCCTTCCACTTGTCTGAGAGCTGTCCTCATTTTCTCTTTGTACTGCTTATACTTTTCTGTAGTAACATATACATGAACTACAGATCCATCTTTCCAGAGCGTATGTACAAACTTGTCACAGTATCTTGCATGAATTACCTTCCTCTTTGTCTCCTACAACAAAGAAAAACATATTTCATGTGGAAAACATATTAATTTGCAGTGCTTTAATATTTGGGGAACAAATTTCACAGGTACATGCTTGTTGCACATGAACAGGAGTAGAAATAAACATGGGATATGGTGGTCACAGAATTTGCTCCTAGAAAGATTCAGTAAAAATTGATTTTATCCTGGCAGCTAGCAAAAAACAGAAGCTTAGCAAACAGTGCAATCGTAAAGCTTGAGAAAAACAAATAGAAGACAAATTAATCCAAATTTTCTTAAGGAACTGGAAAACACTGCAGCAGCTGAGACTAACTTATCCTCTAAAGATAATGAGAAATCTCTACCCCACCCCACAGAAATGCAAAGAAAACCAAGGCATTGCTTAAGCCAGTCCTGATTCTTCCTCTTAGATTTTATGTCAACCAGCAGGGAGTCCTTAAAGCAGTCATTATCAAAAAGCTCTTTAAGACATTTTTATTACATCTCAATAATTAATAAAATGATTTTAACAAAAACTACAAAACAACAATGCCATACACTATAGCATCAATTTATCCATCAACCAAGTTTGCAAGCTTTAAAAGACAAAACAAACAACTCATAGGACATGAGGAAAAATTAAAAATACTTACAGCATCAGTTTGTGAACATTCATCTTCTGGTTTAGTTTTTATGTCAACAAGCCCTTCTACATGGCGGAAAACACAATCAGCAAGTGCATCATACAGTGTGAGTCTCTGAGCTTTCAAGCCATACTTCTGCAACCACTTCTCAGAAGTCAAATATTTGTCAGTTGTATGTTTTGGTGATGGATGATCATCTTTGTTTGCTAATTAAGAAAATAAAGAAGGAAAATCTCCTGTATAACATGGTTTATTTTGGATAAGCTATTTTCAAAAACAGACTCTGATACTGGAATCAAAATTTTCAAACTTGTTCTGCTTGCTCTGACAGCATTGGAGTGAACAGGTATTTCTGAGTGATTTTTAATAGTCTATATTTTGCCTGTAGGGTTTTTTCTTATCAAATAACTCACTGCAACAAATTCTTTTGTAATTGGAAAAAAAACTCACCAGAAGACAGGGAACAAAGACAATAAATAGTGAGATCAACATATAAAAGAAATTTTCTTAGTAGTTGAATTACAAAATTCTGAAAAGTATTCCTGAATAAGATGTCTAACTTCAAGGAGAATCATTTCAGAAAATGAAACAACAGAAGATATAATTGAAAATACAGTCAAGACCATTGGTTAATATTAATCTTTTTAGAGATGGCTATTTAAAGTAAAAGGCAAACTACAATGTCATATTGTTTTACAATTTTTCTAAGTACTATCTTAAGGTAGGGCACTGCATAACTCTAGACACCAGTCTTTATTATATAGATAATACAGATAAAATAATACGATACAGGATTCTTCAAATAATAGGATACAGGATTCTTCACTCACTCATCACTATCCTGATAACCACACCTAAACCAAATGACAATGCAGTGAGTCCCATAGCAGGATGAATTTATTTTGCCACACTTTAATTTTGGTGGACCAAGGTGGTATAAATGTCTACTCAGTTCAGATGCATCTACAACGACCACAGCAGTGAGATCCTGAGCTTGTAAATAAACCTATGGAGGCATCTACTGCCCTTACATACACATAGATCAGCCAACAGCAGGGCAGCTGCACGATCAGAGCCTGTTCATGTGGAAGCCTTTGCTTTATGATTGCTTGTGGTGCTTAGAACAACAAGTGTCACAAATGTGCTTACGCAATTTTGAAAAGAAAACTGTTGTGATTGTTGTTGCTTTCTTTCTTCCACATGCTTTACACTGAGCATCTCCATTTTTGCAGGACTGAGTAGCTTCTCACTGTCTCTTGTTAAAGCCTTCCAGAACAGAACTTCAAAAACCAGCTATGCTTTTGTCTCCAACAGGATTCAATCCAATCAAAATGTGCAGAACAACAAATGAGTCATGTTCTAGGCTGAAAATAATGGCAGGAGCTATTGCTTTGATGAATAAATGTAGATGTTCCTCTATGTTTCTTAAGACCGAAGTTGTCAGAGTTCTTACTCTGAATTGTTTTCAGACCTCTGCCCTTGATAAAAATGCAACCCCTTTGCTTCTTCCATTTATGTGGAATGAACTAGCTACCAGGTTGGAGGCTATCCCATGAAAACTGTGATAGGGGAGGGATGAAGTGTTTCCCCAGCACTGTGTAGAAAAAATGGAAGACTTACTGGTTCAGGGAGATAGGAAGAGATTATAAAAAAACCCCAAAGTAATTTCCATATCCTAAAATCCAGGTAACTTCTAAACCTAGTCACTGGTAAACTAAAAATGGTGTGTTTCAGCATGAGCTGTTAAAGTTTAGCAAGTTTAAGCCATGGTAAACAGAGATTTGTATTGGAAAGTTTTAAGCAATCTTAAGTTTAGATAACAATTACAGGTGCTATACAGACATACAGCTGCTATACCCTGTATATAGACATTTTTGAGAAAATCATCCCCAAATTGATGTGCAATCAAAACTGTTCTCAAAAAGATGTTGATCATTAACATAATAGTAGCTGTCATGAAAGAAACATAAACGATACCATCTTGAGAAGCAGACTGGTCAGATTCTGATAACATTTTCTGAACTTGTCTCACTGTACTCTTGGCTTCCTCCAGCTCCTTCCAGATCAAAAAGACATCTTCACAGACACCAGCTATTACAAGAGAAATAATAAATATTCACATATTTATTAAAAATAAAAAACTTCACATTTTTACACAATTTCTGCTTTTTGTAACTCCTCAATCACCACAAAGTAATTGGTATATCCAGATGTTGCCATATAACCTTGTTTCTTGAGGTCCCATTGCAATGACAAGTGCTGTTCTCTGACAGACCTCAAAAAAGGGCTCAAACCTGGCTCCAGGATATGAGATGTGTTTAGTATGTTGGAACTAACCTCCAAAGTTGGCCACAAATTGTTCCCACAGTGGAAGCAAATACATTTTAACACGCTTGGAAAATAATAAGGAAACTCCACAATGAAATTCACTTGCTGCCCCACAGCCTTCATTGCAAATATTAAACCCAGTTTTGACATATTAAAGAGAAGACATTTTTTACTCTTTCCATTTCCTAAAGTACATAATTGATTTTATTTAAATCTTCTTTCCCTGATGACTATCTGATGAAATTTTGCTAAAGATAAATTTATTTTCATCCCAGCAATTCTCAACAGTCATAAAAAAATGCTTCCAAAAAAAAAATTACTACCAGGCTATATTCTCAAAAGATTTGAAAAAATCCAAAGCTGGAATTGAGACAAGGTTTTCTTAATTTTAACAGATATATCTGTCTTGATGAAAGTAATAAAAATATTTATTTATTTATTTCATAAAAGAAACTAGTATAATTGAGACATCTTGTATACCTAAGCAGTAGGATCAGTATTAACAATATGTTAAATTAGGTTACTCTTGAAGTTTAAACTGCAATATAGGACAATACAGAGAAACTGTGTGCAGTGTTACAGTAAAAATGTAAAAGAAACTGAATCATCAGCTATCCTAACCACATATACAGGTTACAAACTATTGCAGATCACAAACTATTAAGGAATTGCACATAAAAATGCTGAACAAGGCAAACTGTATCTTGTCATCCAGTGGTTCAGCTACTATACAGTGATGGTTCACTGTATGAAAGGTAAGATGCAAACCTGTCTACTCAAGTAGGTTACCAGTAAACAAACAAACCTGTTCATTTTGTTCTTTCAATAAACTTTCTAGAAACAATGATAATAATAAAACTTATACAAATAAAAACTCAATTTTAATTGTGAAATGCTTTCAAAGAAATATTTTGAATTGCGTTATTGCACACTGCCATCTCCTGGGACCTTCCTGCATTTAAAAACATCCATTGCAGCCATTAGGACAAAGTTCAACATTTCCTAAAATACAAAAAGCTTCACTATGGCAGATCATTCCACAACATGAAACATGGAAGACAGAAAAAACCTCAGTCTGTAATCATTACCTGTTAAACTTAAGAAAAGTATTCTCTTCAAATATCTCAGAAAAAAATCAACTTTTATTTTATAAGCAATCTCTCCCCAGAAATGCAAACACATGCATTCACACTACTACATGAATGTAGTTCTACGTTTAAGGCTGTTATGAATGCATTCCAGTGGTGCTGTCTCCACCTAAATCTGGATATTCTCCACAAGCTGTCAATTACTGTCATCCAGATTTATCTTTATGAATATTTTTAATATTTTTAATATTTTTAATATTTTGAAAATATTGAAAGCCAGTTGTCTATTTAACTACCTCTAAAACAATAACAATTGTATCACTGTGTTGCTTCATTTCCGCTTAAATTGATGCTATGGACTCATCAGTTTTAGAGGATTACTGTTACGTCCCCATTGAGATAGATGGATTGAACTGGTATTACATGAGAAGATTTTTTCCCCTCATTTATGTTTGCAGCACAGAAAAATAAAACGGCATGCCCTTCCAAAGCACATGTGCTTGATGTCACTTGCTACACATGACAAATGCAGGCACCAAGAGCTGCACATTGTGAAATTCCAGTTGCTCAAATCCTTTTCTCCGACAACATTTTTCCTTGATTTAACTGGGAGAGAATCTTGCAAGTAATGATATCCACAGCTGCTTTCTCTGTCCATACAGGAGGCTCAGCAGTACCTCTACCTTGGCCTCTTTTTCCCTACAGCTAAGGAGGAGTGGCAAAAAAACCCTGTTCAAAACTGAACCTCCCAAATCAAAACCTACATACACATGCAAGGCATAGTATCTTCCAGATGTGGCTCTCAGCTGTGGCCTATCCCTCAAAGTACATCTCTGGTAAATGACCAGGAAAGCATGAACCTCACTTTGGTTTAAACTCTCTCTGCTCACACCTCACATGCGCCATTTTTTGGGGACCATCAACTGAAGAAAGTCACCCCTCTGGAAGGTGCAGTTCACAACAACTCCAAGCCACCGTCTCTTGCACACATTCATGCACCCGTATCCCAGGAATAATCTTGTGTTAAAAAATTACTTTTCTCCAGGGAGAGAAAGGGCCCTCCTGGGTCTCCCTACTCTGAAGCACTTTCCCAGCCGCTCTGGGTGGCAGTGTAACAGCCAGACCTCTGGGGACCCCCTGGCTCTGATCAACACTGCAATGGCAGGAGCGTGGCCAACAGTCACACACGAGGGGACAAGCCTGAACACCCTGCTGCACGTGTCCAGACTGTGCCAAGGGCAGTCAGCTTCCCTCAGCTCTCCCCATAGCCTGACCCTGCAGAGCACTTCACCTTGGGCAATGTTCCAGGAGTGCTCCGCCTGCAGGTAAACGCATTTCTGCTCTGGAGAAGGGAGGCCCTAGAAAAGAGGAGGAGGATGAGGAAGGTTGCAGGAAGAGTCTGTGGCAAGGGGCAGAAGCATTTTGCTGACAGCTGTGAGTTGAGAAGCAAGGTGGTAGATCTAAGCAAAAACAGAACCACGCTTGCACATGTACATGGAAATTCATAACTGCCCTCATTTCAATTTCCAATTATTTTACTGACAATCTCAAAAGAAGCAGCTTTTCCATATGCATCTCCCCACAAACAAACTCATCCAGTTTGACAAGTCACTGTAACCTATTTGATTTCCATATTGTTAATGAAAAAATCCTCTATATTAAAAAAAACCCCCACAAAATATCCAAAATATCTACAATGTCTTTGAAACAGGAAGCAAATACAAATACAAAAGAAAATAATAGAAAAAAGAAGCATTTTTTACTTTTCTGGTTATCTGACTTAAACTGTAGAAGCAAGCAAATCCAAATATAATGAAATAAGATCTATTTGAAAATTAATTTGATGTCAAGGGAAGATGGGGAAATTGATTTTCTTCACTGCCAGTTCCTTTCTCAGCCTCCACGTGGCAGCAGAACACAGCAATATACCCTTAAGCATTGATTTTTAAAATCTCCACTTAAAGGGGGATGAATGAAGGCACAAAGAAGCATAAGAGGGTAGTCTACAGCTTTTACCTGCCAGGTTAAACTGCATTGAAATTCACTACAGCCCAATCCTGCCCCTTTTCCACTGGGCAAATGGACAAAGCAAATGAACTTTGTATCCCATGTGGTGTCACAGAACAGCTATCTGCATCACTATCTACACATTAGCAAAGAGATTTGCCAGGCCAAGGTTAGGCTGCTGAGACTAGACAAAGCACATGCAAGAAAAAAGCAGAGGCAATGATCTTTGCTACAGCTTCTAGACAGAGTAACTACTCCTCAGTCAAAATCCTGGCTCTCCAAAGGGAGGGTTCAATCTTTGCCATGTCAGTGTACATAAACAGTGCAGAGTTCATTGACTTTGAGGTCATACAGGAGGATGACGCTCTTATGCTTTCCTTTTTTACACACAACACCCTGAAATATTCCCTATCAAATATCCCTAAATGTGAAAAACCAAGCATACCTAAAACAGAGCCCTATACTGTTCACATGGAGGTCAGATACTTCCCTGTTTGGATTTATCACATCAGTAAAATCCTGATTTCAGTCCATTTGCATTTTCTCTACACATGCCTGCTCATCTATTCCACCCCACAGAAACCACCACACAGAAATTTACTGTTTCTGTGTCAGCCACCGAGGACCCTCTATTCATTTCAGGATCTAGTTCAAGGCACCATTGCTTTTCAAGCCCTATGTAGCATTTATCACCCTATTACTCCAAGCAGATGACACAAATATGCCCTTTTTCAGAAAGATATATTTTCTCCACAGCTTCCGCCATTCCTTGCCCTCTATGTCTTCAAGTTCCAACTTTAATATCACCTCCTTTCCACTTACAATTTTAACTACATAACAACATTACTTAATTCTACAGCTTTTTGCAGAGGAATAAACTGCACACAGAATGTAGGCAGAAGTGGTAACAGGAAAATTAGTGCTGGATCAGGAGATATTATCACATTGGTGAAATTAGGCTTTATGTAAAAGCATTTCTCTGCCATAAGTAACTCTGAAGCTGCCAGCATAAGGACCCTAATTCTTTAATGAGTTACACCTGTTTTGATCTCGAGCACCCACTCAAAATGAGCGTAAAAAAATTCAAAATTGTCAGTTTCTCACACTTGCTTTCTAAATGTCTGCTGAATATGCAAAATAGGGGAGAATTGAGCTCTTATCTAAAATTTTAAATAGTTCACTTCTGACTTGTTCTGGTTAAGCAGATGAAAAGGAGTTAACATAAAGATATCCGGTATTTGCAAAATGCTGATATTCAGCGGATAACCAGAAACTATCAGATGTCATTAAAACAGTTTTTTCAGTCCATATAATATGGTTACGAGTTTCAGCTTCCAGCTGCTGCATTTGTGGTGCAAAAAGGAACATAATCAAAATATTCCTGTGCCTCCCTTTAGTTTTTAGAAACACCATATTTGGAGGATTAAATCTCTGGTTCGTTGTCTATTTATTTCCTTGCATAGTTTATGCCACACATCCAAGAACCAGTTTCAGAGACCATTAGCGAGTAATCGACACTTTTATTTTTATTGCCTTATTACTACACCCTTGAAGGAGTCTCTGAAACAAGAGAAATCAGACACAGACCAGAATAATGTCTTCAATGTGTTTTCTTTTCTGAAAGGACTTAAGATTCTGCATATGACTGAAACACTCCAATTGGCTGCCAGTGATGTCACGACTGTGCTTGTAATACCCAGTAAATGCAGAAAGCTAATTGTGTTTCTTTTTAATGTGTAAATTCCACTCCATAATAGCAATAAGACGCAACAGACAATGCACTTCAAGGGGATTACTGCCCTTTTGAGCGATTAAAGCTATTCAGCTTTCAGCTTTAGAAACAGTGGTGAGGAAGTAATTTCAATCATATAGGAGCCCTGGGCTTGTCTATTGAAACAGGCTGCCTGCCTCAGGGGAAGAGGGAGGCAGTTCCCCCATGCACACCCCCAAATGTGGTACAGCAAGAAAGCACTCACAGCAGACTGAAGGTAATCATTATAGTGCTCTGCATTAATATGAAACGATAGCATTTTGAAGCAGACTCTGTTGTTGGTTTTTAAACACTGCATGGGTGAAGCTTTCACAACTCAAAAAAGCAGGTGATACCTCACTCGTTTTTTTGTGGCCCCCCAAAAAAAACTCTTGTGCTGTTATAATTATGGTCCTAGTGAAGGACGGGTTAGTATGCAAGAAACTTCATTACAACCCAAATATGGGCCAGTCAGTTCAAGACTGACAAACAACCTTACATGAGACACCAAATCCACCTCAAGTCATACATACCCTAACAGTGAGAAGAGGATAACACTGTTCTACCTTTGGGGCAACACTAATGCCCCCACAACAAAGGGATAGTAGAGGATAGGTGTGTTGAGCCACCTGACTAAAGACATTTTATGATTCCTGATGTCTAAAAGAAAATATTTTTTTTTACTCTCCTGCTGAGAAAGACATCAGATTTGACACACAAAGCCTCACTTCATATCACAACCCCCTCTCCTCCCACTCTGGCTCAAATCACAGTCCAGTCCCACCGAACACTCACCCAGAGGAAGTAGCACAGTGACTAATATGAAACACACTGAGCTTTCTGCCCAGCTCCACCCACCAGTGAAACTGTTTATTTTGGTTGTTTCCTCCTGGTATTTTTTCTATCAATCCTCCCACCACCACTTTGCACTGCCTTCTCTACAGTCACTTTACTGTGCTTTTTGCCTGTCTTTGTGACAAATTCTTGGGACAAGCAAGTAAACCCCATGCTGATTTAATCCCCTTACATTACCTATGAACTTGGCCTATATTGATGTTGGCTGTTGTATCATATGGTCTGCCACACTATTCCTCTTCCTTTTACCATTTGTCCATACATTTCCACAAGGTCACTGGCATAAGCACACAAGTACTATTCTTCATATTCCTAAATAAATGATCCTCTTCTCCCTTTTTTTCACTTTTCTTTCATTCTCACACACACATCCTCTACTCTCTTCATTTTTCTCTTTTCCTTGCCCTCTCCTTCCCATCCAGAGAATTTCCATTTCCAGACCAGTCCTGTCTTCACCCCACCCACACCCACAGGTTCATTTTTATTTTATACTCATCAAGTTCCCAAACTACATTTCTATTCTGACATCTAACTGATAATATCAGTATAATCTTGGGGTTTATATTGTCTACCTAGTGGCATTCGCCCTTTGACTTTTCTGGAGTTTAGGGCAATTAATCTTTTTCCATCCTCTTCGTGTTTTAATGCAGATCCAGCAGTATCTCTACAGTCATTCTTCTCAGCAAAAGCATGGAATCTGTAATACAAAATTAGTTTCCACCAGTACAGAAAATACATAAATACCTCTCTAATTTTAAATAGATGTTTTTCACACATACAACAACAGAATTATATCTAGAGCTTCAACTACAATAAGATTATTAATATTATCAAAGTTTTTGTATATATTTATGTACTTTCTGAAGTTTTCTCATGTAGAATTTTCTTTCTTTTTGATATTACTTACTGCAAGGCACCTTACTCTTCAATTTCCTGGAAATTTATTTTTAATTAATGTTTTTAAGAGGCTGAGCAGGCATGTAATTTGAGATGTCTGAGATGATACTAACACCTTTTTATCAGATTATTCTCCCAATTGAAAGCCTAACAGGAACATTTATTTCATTATGGACATACAAATCAGGATGACAAGCAGACCTCATTTATCCTCACTGTCAAAACAGAGAAGCTTTCAGAGCAGGAAAAAGATGCATTTCTAAAACAGAACTACACTAGAAACAGGTTCAAGGCATGAAAAGCCCATGAACCTGGCCATTCCTGTGGGAAAGTCCATTTAAACTAATATATAGTTACTGGGCAAATATCCACCAGCAAGTTATTAACTGGCCCTGTAAGTCTGCACAAAAGCTAGACTCGTAAAAAGACAACAGTGAGAATAGTATCAAACAAAACAATTCCTCTCAGCTCCCTGCCACAACCCTTTTTGTCTCTGTCTCTACCATACAAGAAACATTCACTTTCCTTTAATAAAAAAGGTATAAACACTGCCAAAAGAAAATGAGGGATAGTGACTGACAATGTACCTGGTACCATAGAGGTACTATGCTTCTAAATGGCCACAATCATTTTAAACACGCATCAGACCAGAGCAAACATAACACTTTCCCACAGTCTTGTTTTTGGCAGAGGCTCCCATCTTCTAAAAGCTATTTCTAAACACAGATGGCTATAAAAGAGCTAAGCAGCTGCCATCTTACCAATTGCTCTGCTGTCATTTGGGAGATTTCTACTGTTGGAGGGCTTCCCACCCTTGCACAAACAACAGTGAAACAGGAAAAGCTAGCAGCCATTTCACAAGTCTGTAACTGTATGGTGACTTCTGTTAAGCAGAGAAACATCTACTGACTCCTACTGCCTTCCTGCTGTTGAGCATGAGTTTGGTCTTGTGGGTTTTATATTTGTTCACTTGTTTTCCTTATTTTGATAACACAATCAAGATTTAAGTCATCTTATCCATTTCCACTGACGGCTGATTCTCACCACATGGCTGATTCCCAGGATAAAGCAGTCAACAAGCCATGTGGAATATATTAATTTCCACCAACCATACGAAAAGGATGCTAGAGAGCATGTCACAGAACTGCTTTTCCACACAGCCAGGCCTGAACAATAACACTCCATCAATTTTCTATTATTCCATGAGCTGCTCTTTTAGGACAGGCATTTCCTTTTCAGTACGTCTCTATGGCACTTGACCCACCAAAACTCTAGATCTTTCTCTGATGCTTGTGGATACTACTAATGTACAAAGCAACACAATAAAAATGTATTTCAGTTTATGTTGTGACAATTTCCCCTGAACAGTTTTCCACACTTCAAGAGAGAGGCAGATGGCAGATGATTTTGGGCATAAAAAGGGTGTAGCCTTTCTGCAAGTCAGTGAGAACATATGCAGAAAAAAGCTGGACTGTTTAAGCAGGGTCTGCATTCTAGTTATATCTCTTAAGACTATTTTCCCATCCCCAGATCACTTACTGAACTGCTTTGTCTCATTTTCCTCATTGATTATACTCAGATATGTCCCAATATCATTCATATCAGCAAAGAACTTCATGAGTACTGAAATCTTTACTGTCCTTCTTTGTCATACCTGCCAGAGGCCAAGTGGCTCAACTCTTTCAGAAAAATAATAGTTTCATCTTCCCTAGCATTGAAAGACACTGTGTTGACTGGACAGGAACCATCTGAAATCTTCTCAAGGAGTAGCTGCTTTGTGTCCACTGGAACATCCCCCACAACAAAGTAATAAACAGCTTCAACCTGTCATTAAACAGAAAAAACAGGTAATTGGAAGACATTGTTTTACATAAATGTCTAATACTTATTCAAGCACTGTCCTGTGCTCAGTATTGGTAGGAAAATTTGGTAAAACCGATGCATTACTTGGGCTAGAAGATTTTCAGACCTTTAGTTCTTCCTCTCATTTATGCTAGTAATTCAAAGGAAGGCCACACAAAATTTCCTCAAGTGAGACAAGAACCTATCCCACAGTCCCTAGGCATGAGTCTGCCCAATGCAAGCCTCTTTCCACAGAAGTTAACTGAAGCCAAAGAGAGGTGTAAGGAAGGACTGCATCATTAGTCAGATAAAGGCTCTGTGCCATGTGCCACTTTTATCAAGAGACATGCTATGTTGGTGCCTTGCCAGGGCTGAAAAGCAGGCACTTTATACCAGACATAGTTTTACTGGCAGCATGTATTCTGAGGTTACGAAACGTAGCAGTCAAGGGACGTGATTTTCCCGTTCTGCTCTGCACTAGTGCAACCTCACCTTGAATACCGTGTGCAACTTTGGTCACCACAATATAAGAAAGACACTAAACTATTGGAGAACACCCAAGAGAGAGCAACAAAGACGGGCCTTGACAGGAAGCTGTATGAGGAATGTCTGAGGTCACTTGGTCTGTCAAGTCTGGATAAGAGGAGACTAAGGGCAGTCTCCTCATGGCAGTCTACAACTTCCTCATAATGGGAAGAGGAGGGGTAGGCACTGATCTCTTCTCTGCAGTGACCAGTGTGGGAATGGCATGAAGCTGTGTGAGGGATGCTTTAGATTGGATATTAGAAAAATTTTTTACACAGAGGGTGGTTGGACACTGGAACAGCTCCCCAGGGAAGTGGTAACCGCACCAGCCTGACAGAGTTCAAGAAGCATTTGAACAACATTCTCGGGTACATGGTGTGATTCTTGGGGTGGTCCTGTTCAGGGCCAGGAGTTGGGTTCAGTGATCTTGTGGGTCCTTTCCAACCTAGCATATTCTGTGATTCTGTGATTTTTCTGAATGCTATTGCTAGTATTTACAGATTATTTGTGGTTTTTATGGTTCCCAAGGCAGAGGGAGCTTGGCAGGTTTATGATAACCACACACACTTGTATTCTGAAAATGTTATTACAAGAAGAGAGAGAAGCTGAAAAAATGTCCTTTAGTTATTGCTTGAATATTACATTATGAGGGATTTTATGTTAACTGCACTTATCCATGTAACAATCCTCATGGTAAGTATGTTTCTTGAATTTTCACCTTCATTAAAAACAAATGTAATGAACAACTATCCCATGATGACTTTCAAGACAATATGTGCGGTATATCAGTCCTATATCATGTAGATACCAGCTGATAAATTCCTGATAAATCATTGTTTAACTGAAAAAATACATTTGAATACGCTCACCTCTGTCCCCAGTATGGAGCGGATCATCCTGGAAATTATGCTAAGGCACACAGAAAATAAGAAGCCAACGTGGCTTCACTAAGGGCAAACCATGCCTGATAAATCTGGTAACCTTCTACAATGGGGCCACTGACCTCATCTACCTGGACATGCACCAAGCATTTGACCCTGTTCTGTACAACGCCCTTGTCTCTAAATTGAAGAAACATGGATTTGGTGGATGGACCACTCAGTGGATAAGGAATTGACTGAATGTTGCACTCCAAGAGTTGGGGGAGAACAGGTCGATGTCCAAGTGGAATGGCCATGGTGCCCTCTCAGGGGTCGGTATGGGGACTGGCACTTTTTAACATCTCTGTCGGTGACGAGGGCAGTGGGACTGCCTGTACCCTCAGCAAGTTTGCCAACACCACCAGGTTGTGTGTTGTCTGATGCTCTGGAGGGAAGAGGGAAGAGATGCCATCAAGAGGGATCGGGACAGCCTTGAGACATGGAACCAAGTGAACTTCATGAAGTACAAGGCCAAGTGAAAGTCCTGCTTCTGGGTAAAGGACAATCCCAAGTTCAAGCACAGGCTGGGTGGAGAATGGATTGAAAGCAGCTCTAAGGAGAAGGATTTGGGGATTTTGGTAGATGAGAAGTTCAACATGATCCAGCAATGTGCGCTTGCATCCCAGAAATCATTGCTTGCTTCCAAGCAGCAACCCAATTTTGGGCTGGATCAGGCAAACTAACAAAGCAGCACCTTGCCATCTTGAACTTCTCTTGGATCTTGCAGAGGAGTGAGATGCTCCATGTGGAAGGCCATAGTTACAGACTCCACTTATTTGGGAGCATGCAGGACTAGGTGTCCTAGCATCACAGATAATTCTAGACAAATACTAAAGGTAAAGAGAAAAATAAATGTTTTTCTATTAAAGTGCAAGATTAACAAAATACTTACTAGCTGTAGAAAAGGGTACACAGAAACAAAAAGAATGAACTCTTGCACCTATTTGTGTTTCAGTTCAGTTTTACAAAGTTCCCTGTCTGCCTCTTCCAGCTAAAAAAGCTATCTGAGCCTGCACACAGGTCTCCCAGATGAGACCCAGTCCTTGAACAACACCATGTTCCTGCTGCTTTTGTTGAAGAGGCTACTGGCCCAGAGGAATGCATGCATATTACACAACCATTTCTCCCTGTGTTTCTTCAGATTCATATCTTCTCCCCCTCCCCTCTAAGACTGCCATTAATAACTTGATATTCAACAAGAATAGAAATCTTCACTTTCTTCAGGGGATTTATTGCCTGCCTCTGCAACTTTCAAAATGCTGACATTTATTGGACAGAGCTGATATAGAACCAACCCCTCACAAGAAAATTTAAAAAAAATTATGAACCACAGATAATTTACTCTACTTAACTACAAAACCAGCAATGACATACCACAAAGGAGATGTTCCTCATAGGTTAGTGGGGAAAAGTTAAAACCTTCCAAGTGAGTCCTTCATATTTTGAAAATTATAATTTATACATTTAAACAAGCAAACAAACCATACAAGAACAGAAGGGAGAACAACATGAACAGTTTCTCAGAGTCTTGATCTTGGTGAGGAGGTGTTTTGGATGAGTGATCCACACATCATGGAGTGGCACCTGTAGAGAACTGGAGGCTAGACACTGTGAATGCATTTGTGGCAGGTAGAGCTCAAATGATTGCAACATTACAGCAGACTGATCTTGAGCTTGGAATTTACAGGTCACAAGGAAAGGAAATCTGAAGAATCACCACATATGGAAAGAAAAGACCAGCTGAAGGAATGACAAGAAGAGCAATGTCTAGGGGAAAAAAAAAAAAAAGAANTTTCCAAAATTGTTGTTTGTTTGTTTGCTGGTTTGGTGGGGTGGTTTTGGGTTTTTTTCTTTTCTACCACATTTGTATTCTTATATTCTTAGTAAAAAGCTGTTATTCCTACTCCCAAATCTTTGCCTGAGAGCCGTTAATTGCAAAATTAGAACTTGGCGGGGGGTGAGGGGTTTACATCCTCTATTCTAAGGGGAAGCCCAGTTTCCCTGGCAGATACCTGTCTTTCTAAACCAAGACAGTAAGTAGACAAATTTTTCCTAGGACTGAATGGGGTATCTCCCATCTGCACTACAGTGAACGTTGCTCTTAAGTGAACTGTCAGTTATGAATGATAATGACTCTATTTAGGAGCAACTGAAGTTCCTTTTATGTTGAGCACCTGCCACAACTGACTCCCCCAGACTGCTTATTGGCCCACCAATATCTGGAAAAATAATAAATGTTTCATTGTCTGACAGATTTTAACTTCTGTTAATTCAAACAGAGACCCACCAGGTCCAATAAGACTTTTTTCATCCAGACAATGCTGAAGTACAAGTCAGTATTATACTGCAAACTCAAAATGCAAATAAAATTTATGGAGGGAGCATTTAAAAAAGCATTCATTAAAAAATCTCACCAGTGAACAATTTTTTCCTTACTCAGTTCCTTTTTAATATTGATTTCCAAACATCAAGGCTCATCTGGATGAGAGTCCAGCAGCATAGGGAACCAGAAGGTAACTCAAGCAAAATTTACCTTCTCCTTCAAACAATGTCCCAGAAAGAGATTTACAATGGAGTTAGGATGGGATCTGTGCACAGGGATGGATGTTAATAGCAGTGAAAACCAATGACTCTACTCCACAGGTAGGCCAAATTTTCCATTAAATTCAGGTGTTAGAGAACTGAAAGAATATACATTATAAGGAAATGTCATAAAATATTTCTTTAATAACATAAGTTTTAAGCAACTAGCTCAAATGATGGCATATATGTTTCACTTCTTGTGACTCTAATGAATAAAGTAATAGGGTACTTTTAAAAATTAATAGCATTTAATTGCAAGAATAACTGTACATGATTTGTCTCTGTCCTGGAAGAAAGTCTAGCTATCACCTAGCTGATGAAAAAGGATTTGCATAGACCTATCATAAGCTAATACTTCCATAAATCTCTGTACTTACTGTTTTGAATTTTAAATATAACTTTTCATGAGCAAGTTGGATACATAACAAAATAAAAATGGTTTTCCTCCCTTCAATAATGCTGATACTAGAAATTTTCTCATAAACTTGAAGCCCTGAAAAGCTTATATGGCAAACAAAGTGGAAGGGAAGATGTTTTCCCTTTCCCTTAATGACCGAATGTTATTTATTCTGGGTACTCTAGGACAGAAAATAAGTTTCTGCATTCAAAATACAGTACATTTACATAAAAAGACAATCATTAAGCATAGTATGCAGCTACACTTGAGGGGAAAAAAAGCCTTTCCAAATGCTGTCATTAATATTTATCTTTGCAACATTGATCAGGACAAATCACAGCGGCCAGTCTAGCACTGAATACTCTTGGATTTACTTGGGCTTCTGAAAAGATGTCTGAGCTTACCGCTTCATCACCCATGGCTTCCAGCAGAGCTTCAGCAGAGCTGGCATGGCTGACAGCTGTCATATGGTCCAGCTTCCAGAGCCATGTAACCGCAGACTTTACAGTATACTCAGACACAGGAGTACATTTCTGCTGCCACTTCATAAGATCCTGAGCAGCTCTGAAAATGAGATTAACTATAAATCAGAAGCAGTGAGAATCACGCTAGCAGAACAAGAGAGTGGAGCTTTGCTATTGTTACAATTCTTTTATATACTTGAATAAGAATTACAATATACCACAGATACTAAATCTAGACTTGCAATAAAGGAAGCAGAGAAAGAAATTAAACCATTAGAAATATACTGTAATTTTATAAGGTATTTTTTGAGACAACTGTTTCCAAAGTAGGGTCAGGAGAGAGAAAGTATTTTTAGAAGAGCTCCTGATTCATAACTCTCCTTATCATAAAAGCTCACTCAGATTTTTAAGATGTGCATGAAAGAGAAAAGTGTCTTCCACAGGTCTCATTCCACAGGCTTGCTCCACAACCTTTGTGTTAGAGCAGTTTAACTGACACTTTTTTTTTGGTAATACAGCTGATCTTTGGCTAGCCATGAAAAATAACATCTGTGATAATAGGCTTTTTGGAATTTTAATCGACAAAAGACCATAGTCTTAATGGAAGAACAGAAGTACAAAGCAAGTGAGCACTTTTGCCTGTGCACTTGTACATAAAAAGGCAGAAAAGAACTATAAAACCAGCTGGTTATAGTATCTGTGACATTCCATCAAGAACTATTTTGAAGAGTTTCCTGCAAATATAAAATACAATATATTTCCCAATATTCTTTTAAAGTAGTAATTTATATGCTATTATGTCTTTTGTTTCCCTCCTGCAAAAGCAAACAAATTGATGAACATAATTATGACTTGGCTTTGCAGTTCATTTTTAGAGAAGAAGTTCTCTGTTCTCAAAAACTATGGAAGTTATATGCTTTGGAAAAGATCTTCTTTGGAAAATGTCTACTTTTGCAACAGGTTGCCCTGAAAAGCTGTGGATTCCCCATCCCTCGAAGTGTTCAAGGCCAGGCTGCATGGGGCTTTGAGCAACCTGGTCTAGCAGAAGGTGTCTCTGCCCATAGCAGAGGGCCTGGAACTAGATGGTCTATAATGTCCCTTCCAAGCCAATCCGTTCTGTGATTTTGTTACCCTCCTTTCCAAATCTCAGTAGTATCAAAATCTAGAGAATTAAGATAGGGCACCTGAATCAAATCTGTAAGACAACGCCTGGGTAAAATAACATTAGGAATCACCACATAATTGCAAGTTAACATTGTGGAACCAATTATAAAATTGTATTACCTAATTTGTGCATTGTTTTTTTCCACTCATCTATCCAAACCCAAGCTTAGGTATTCAAATTCTCATGCATGTATGAGAATTTTTGCAGATAGGTAAAATTTGAATAGCTGCTTCTATTCTTCTAACTAAATACAAATTCATTTATTCCTCTTAGGGAACAAGCACTCGGAGATCTTTTGTTATGGAAATCTACTATTGTTTCCTAGTGCTGCCACTGATTCCTGTGACCATGGAAATCTATAGAAATACAAATGGCTACGCCTGTGTCTATGGGACTGGGGGAGTGCACATTTAGCTGCAAGGCAGAAACCTGTAATGTCTTAAGACACAAGAATGCAATAGGTGATCAGACAGAACCTCACTGTTCACTAATACTGCAGCATCTGAAGGGCATTACTGCTGTTCCAAATCCTTCCGATTTTGTAGAGGGCATGTCAGTATTTGGGTTCTGTTACCCTTTATCTGTTCTTCAGGGTAACAGCAGCCTTCTGTTAAAAGAAGTGGCAAGTTCAGCACGACTATGGGTGAAAATTGGTGGGAAATCTACAGCTATTAGCACAACATCAATCACGGCAATTTCCAGTACAAAAGGCACCTTATCCAAATACATATAACATGCAACTCCTTTTTATTCTCCAGCAATGGGCCGATATGGACTTCTTTGTCCAGCCTGAAGAGACCTGATTGTGGCCTTTCAAAAGTTGAAGAGACTTAGAAGAAAAATGGGTAGTCTTTTTTAGTAGGGCCTTTAGTAATACAAGAGGTGATGGTTTTAAACTAAAAGAATCTATATTCAGACTAGACAAAAGGAAGAATTTTTTTACAATGAGGGTGCTGAGTAGGTTGCCCAGAGAGGCAGGAGATGCCTCATCCTTGAAAACATTCAAGGTCAGGCTGGATGCGGCTTTGAGCAACTTGGTGTAGTGAAAGGTGTCCCTGCTCATTTGCAGGGGTGTTGGACCAGATCACCTTTAAAAGTGCCTTCCAACCCAAACTATTCTAAGATTCTGATTCTTTTTGCTTACCGAATAAGGTTGAATCTGGAAATTTGTACCACCTGTTCCACAAGTACCATAGAAAGTGCATCCCGACATAGATCAAATTCAGTTGGAGCTGCAGTGCCAAAATCCAACACAATGACAATGCACTGTTCTTGAATCACTCCAAATATCTGCCGGCTCTCACTGGTTAACCATTCCATTCGCTGCTGATATAGCTCAATAGCTCCAATTAGGCAATCCACAAAATGAAGAATCAGTTCTTTTTTGGCTGTCAGCTTTATTCAAATAAGGGAGAGAAGGAAATTGAACATCAAAACAAATAATATAAATGCAGCCCCAAGCTTAGCACAGCTGCATAGCTAGTTTTTAAGTGTCAGATATGCCAGCTAAGGTAGCAGTGAAAACAACCCGTTTTCCCGCCACTATTTCAAGAGCAAATACTTGACAAATGCATCTAAGCTATAAAGAAAAGGCACTGCATTTTGTCCTAATTGCTTTTCATAATCTTTTTATGTGAGCATGGGACAGTGCCAGTGGGTTGTCTGACTTGTCTGTCTCAAAACTGGAGCAATTAGAATGAGCTGAACACAGGCTAGGATGTAGAAAGGGCTGCAGAGCAGATGGGTGAACAAACAAGGACACAGAAACTTTATACCTTCTCAGACTAGAACTTTGGCTTTAAAAAAAATTTTTACAGCAATACAAGGCAGCATGCGGTTTGGTTCTAGGGCACTTCAATCTCCACCTTGTCTTTAGCATTTGAAAGGAAAACATAAAATGTTTCTTGTTTGTACTATTATTTCACTAACAATGCCCAGCATTACAGATTAACTATTTGTGGGTAGGTGCTTAGGCAAATTTAGTTCGGATAACTGCAATCAACGACTTCCCGTATCTTCTCAGTAAAGTAAAATCTAGATCCAGTATTAAAATTAAAACCAGCACATCCTCCCTATGAATAAGTGTACACACATTCACCGTCATCAGTGGGTATAAAAATGCACCACAGATTCCCCCGATATCTCTGGCCCATGTGAGTTGATTTACTGGTTACTTTCTACTTCTAACTTCCTTTTCAGGACTAAGTACAAAACCTTGTGTTNAATACAAAAAAGTTTTTAAACAAGAACATTTCTCAGGGAAAAGGTATTTTGTGTGTCAGTCTGCACACTTCTCCCTCTCATTTGTATTTTTCTGTGTTCTTTAATATCAGCTCCAGCCCTGTAATGTGCCTCCCACATACAGAGTCTCAGGCAGTCTGCCAAAGGAATGTCGGCCTGGGAAGGAGCACTTAGAAATCCAGTTTCCTCCTATGACAGTCAGATTCATACAAATAAGTTTATTGCACTACAACGAACAAACTCAATCTTAAAAGAAAGTGGTTTTCTTAGAATACTCCCGCACGTGTGGTAAGCAAGCGCAGATTTCGATTTCTCTGAGGGCCAGTAAACTTCTGACTGTCCAGTCTAATTTTATTCATTCAGTTCATAGCCATTTATTTTTGGACTAGCATGCCTTTTAGCAGAGAAAACTACAGCTTCTTCCTATCCCTGTAATTTGCCTTTCTGGAGCATTCAAGGGCTTCTACCCTTCTTCTCTCTTCTTTCAGGCTTATATTTCAGCATCAACCAAGCCCTCTTATAATATGATCACTCTACTGCAGTTCATCCTACCAGCTCTTCTCAGTATCTGCTCAGGTTTGAATGGCTTCTTCTAAGCCTGTAGTAACTATATACAATATTGTACTAAATATCCTAAAGGATATCTGACCAGATTTTATACAGCAGCAAAAATGCCTTTCCTGCTGCTCACAACATATCCTAAGATTAAAAAACATTATGTAGATATTTCGTATTGAATTAATGGGAATAAAATGAGGGGGAAAGGCTCCCTGAAATGGTTCTTTATCCATTTTTAAGCTTTGTGCCATCAGAAGTGCCTCTAGTCATCAGAAAAAATGAAAAGCCATTTGCTTTTGTAAAATCCTTTATAAATTAACTCTCTCCCTTCCACACTCACATGCACATCTCTTCAATCAGAATCCATCCTCTTAACAATGGGGCTGCCAGCAGCTGTTGCTAAGACATTCCTTAGAACATGAGCCTGGGCAGAGATCCAGCTAGCTGTCTCTATAGAATAGGCTGAGCCTTTTGTGACCTGCTGGCACTAAGCAAAGCACTGCTTTGCATTGGCAATGACAGCGCATTATGTCTTCTTATTTCAGCGTCCCCATTTGTTTTATTGATTACAATTTTATTTTTTTTAACTGGTTCTGAGCATCTTCTCTTTAAGGGTTCCCTCTTTCAAGACAGGGTATATGTTGCTTAGAAACTGCAATCTTGTCTGGGAAAGACTTACTGCAATGCTGCACCAAGGCAAGAGACTAAGAATTAGAAAGGAAAAAAATATATCTAGCTTTTCTATCACTGATAGTTATCACTAACAGTTTGACAAAACACAAGAAAAAATCATCAAAAGATAAAGTTCTCACAAATAATGTAAGTATTTTATGCCATAAGAAGGCATTTTAGTCTCATCATTCTGCTGCAGTGATAATAACAACTTCTAAGCACATAGGGAAGTTACCACACCAGCCACACTTACATTATACACGCTGCCATCTTGTGCTCTCTTGTACTGAGGAAACAGACCATCTGCATACCGAGAAGCCACAGGTTTCCCCAAGGTGGTCACATAATCTACAGTAAAATTTACAAAAGATCAAGTTGCTAATCTTTGGAACTACTCCAAACTGGTATTTTTCAGACTGATATCATCCATGTCATCCATGTGTGAGGCACATGCATCAGCATTGAACTCTTAACATTAAGATACTTGAGAGAAATTCTAATTCTGGTTTTGTTTTATTTTATATCTATGATGGGCCCCTGAGGCCCTCAACCTCTGGCTGCATCTCCTCTTGTCCTTGGCTACATTCCCTAGACGGACCCTAGACATGGTTAATTACCTTGCCCTGCTGCAGGACTGTACACTATTCAGTGAGGCCACTGACTGGGCTGCAGCCCCTTTCAGCTTCTGGTTAATCTTCCTCCCATAGAGCAGCCCTGCTTTCGCTGCTTCCTCCCAATTTAGTCAGAAGTGAGGAAAATACCCACATACCTACATCTAATTACTTACAGGCCAAAAAGCTACATGGGGCTTTAATTATTGTGACATTTGGGCAACCTCACAACAGGACTTGCAAATATTTGCCTGTCAAACCAAATATAACATCTGGTACAGATAATGCTGTTCTCTTACACAACTCAATGGGTGCAGAAGTGAGTGCATCTAAGGAAAAGGCTGCACGCTGCACTTTCAGTAGTTAGAAATCTCCAGGATCTCCACTGATAGGAAAACATTAGGGGTGGGAATAGTTAACGTCATAAAGCAGCTATCTGTACACCATGCTGCCCTGCCAAGCTAGTACATTCTGCTCCTAACACTGTAACAACTTTCACCCTGCATAACAGCTTCTTCTTCATCTGCAGCATACAAGATATCAGGAATTGCACTGGTGGTCTTTGAATGCCCCATGGACACAAGCCAGCCAAAACCTTAAATTAAGCAACCTAGAACTACTGCAATACATTATAATTCCTACTTCTCCATCAGCAAGCTGTTCAAAGAAAAGAATATATTACCATGCTCTGCAAAACACCATTATAGCAGTGGTTAATAATTATTAGCAAACTCTTCCCTTCCAGCTGTCAGATAACTGCAAAGGAACATTTTTCTATAGTCTGACTCTGCATGAAAAGCAGACTGAATTCTAATTAAATTTAACTTTTTCCTTAAAGCTGGATACCCAGAAATAATATACTATTCCCAAGCATGTTTACTAGCCCTGATGATCAATAGTAGATCATAGATTATGGCATGGCATACATTATGTTTGCCATCTGAAAGGATACAGAGATCTTATCCTGTGTTATTTGCAAGAAAAAGATTGACTGTCTGAGCAGTACCAGCTATTTCCCAGCTATAGCTATGTTGGTGAGGATGTGAACAGCAGCCTAGGGTAAAGAAGCAGTACAGCTGAGTAAAGCAAGCCATTCTTAGACCCTAAGTCTTTCTCATATCCAAAGGAGAAGGAGTTTCTCAGTTCTCTGAACTGGCAATGTCAGCAACTGTGGATACAGCTTCCATTTCTGCCATTATCATAAATGACAATGAAAATCTCCACTGTGTACATTGGGGTGCAGAATGAGTGTGACTCTTTTGACTATTTAAAGTTGAGGGATTCATTATCCTATTATTGATTGGTCTTATACCTCTCCTGTGCTGGAATCCAACCTGGGACAAAATCTGGGACAAGGACAACTTGTTTCTTTTGAGACCATAACGCTGAAGCCATTTAGAAGATGAAACAAGGGATTGTACATCTGCTCTCCACGGACTGACCACCAGTCTCCTTTCCTTCTCTTTTGATTTCTTCTTGTGGAACTTGTGAGATTCTTCGGGATCTTGCCCGTCCTTTGAATAAAAGGCATCTGCTGTAAAGAGAAATGAGGGAAACACTACATTTATATTTTAACCAAACAATTTCAAAACCAAATGAGATTAATTTCTCCTTTCTTTACTCGTATTTCCTCCTTTCTTTACCTGTATTCCATGGTCCTGCATATATGTATATCTCACTTCTTATTTTCCTTTTTTTTAAACTGAATTATGTTCTTAATCTGGGAAAGCTGTTCTCGGTCCTACACATCCACTTGTTGTTACATCTTTTTATTCATTCATAGACATTCACCTTCAATTTATTAAAGAAAATGTCTCTTGTATGTTGAAATTCAAGCCCTGAAATAAATTCCATTTGCCAGATGGCACTGCTTCCAACTCCTAAGACATCCCTCCTAAGTCTTGGAAATCACAACACATAATAGGCATTCAAAGATTGTCACACCATCACTATGTACATGTTGGAAGCATTATGCAATAAACAAGTATTTCCTAAAAATTGTATGTTGAACTCCTATCATAAGCAATAGCATTGTCCCCAGAAGAATCTGACTTTATTGCAAGGCTGGTGAAATTCCCTCCAGTCACATGACTTGCCTCAAGTTTAAATTATGATTCTGTCAGTTTCTGCTGTGGGCTGTGATGGATCATGTGCATTCACAAGAAATCATGGACATGAAGGTCCAGGTTCCTTTTAAGTTCTACAGGACATGGAACACACCTGAGCATGGCAGTATGGTTTGCTAGGCTAGCTCTACTTGCATTTGACAGCAGCAGCAGGTCAGATCTCAGAGTGCCGAGGCAGAAATGGAAGCAATGACAACAATAATGCCTCTGTTTCTCAGCACAGAGGTTCTAGGAGGACTTTGGTATTTCCTGTTCATTCCCAAAATACTCTGCGTGAGCTAAGCTGGCTCTAGTTGATTAAATACCCTTGCTGTACCTAACTTTACTTTCTGTGAACTTTGGAAATTTCTTTATGTTTTCCCCAGTACCAACATCATCTGATGTGTCCCAGTCCTCCTTTGCCCATATACCATAAATTACCCGTAAATGTACTGCATGTATCAAATTGGCCCAAAACACAAAAAAGGTACTTCTGTCTCTAATGCCTCCAAAATAACCTTCAGTCTAGTATGGAATAGGATCAGAACTCCCTGCTAAATTCCAGTATTATAACAACCAACCTGGTTTCAAAGGTTCATTAGATAGACAGTTCTGCAGTTAACACTACGTAAAGGAAATGAGACTCTTATTTTCAGAAATCATCTTTCAGTGTCAGAGGGCTTCTTTCTGTAAAGTGTAGACTGGCACGAGTTCTTTCACCATCATTTTACCAGCCCTCCTCTGCTCTGTGCTGAAGCTACAGTGACAGATGTTAACTCTAGAGAGAGGCAGGTGAAAGTTTGCAGCTGCTGGAGCTTTGAATACAGTCAGGCATTGTTTATAGTCACTTAAGCAGTCATTCCCAGTTTCCTTCTCCAAAAATACATAAAGGCCAGCCGGGCACCCCACACACAGCCCAGGTGAGAGTGGCACAGCTTCAGAATGGCTTGTACACAGCCAGCATGCACACCACAGTGCTCCAAAGAAAACTGGAAGTTATCTAGGAAAACATGGAATCATTGCAAAAATAGTGATGAAATACTCACAGTCACTCCAGGAAAGTCTCTTAGATGGATTAGCAGTCATGATAGATCTCTCGACTGACAGCTCCTCTTTGCTATATTCTGAAACCCTGAGGAATCATTGTTTTAAAAATACATAAATATTATCATGCACAGGTCAATATGAACTGCAGACCAACGCCACATGCCCAGCCAATAATAAACTGCAGAAGGATGAGATCAGGATTTTCCGCAAGTAAAAAAATCTTATAAAGTAAAAATGATAGCTACTCTCCATTGCAAGAAAGGCTGAAGTCAGATTTGACAGGGATCCACAAGTTCAAAAGTGGGAAATCAGAAAATTTGCAATATTTTTTCCCTTCCTTCACCCTAGATTATCATTAAAAAGAGCCAATATACTAGAAAAATGAGTGTGGTGCTTTGACATGCTGTCAGCCAGCTGTATCATATTCTATTATTGCTTTACAGTATATCTTACCTTTGCTATAATCCAATTTATGACTAAAGCTGGGAGTATCTGAGATGCAATTTTGTGAAAAGATTCATAACTTTGTCTATAAGACTACAAGATGAGTCACAAAGAAAAAGTATTATGTGTGTGAATGTAGTATAAGGCCCAAGTGTGAATAAGACAGAGCAGATGAACAGAAGACAAAACGCCAGACAAAGCAAGGTAGCATACAGTGGCTGAGTGTATTGCTTTGAGACACTAGTACTTTGGTTTATCCTTTAATAAGTAAGATGAATGAATGAGGTATATTTACGAGTCACTAGCAGGCCAGCTGTTAGCTGTTGTCATCAAGAGTTTTTCCCACAGTAAAAGCAAAACCAGGATCTTATCCTGTGTTATTTATTTAACCCAAAGACTTAGCTTTCTCCTTCTTTCTTCATTGCAGAATGGAACATGCTATTTATTCCTCTTACATGGGTTTAAATACCCATAAGGAAACATACAAACCATTTCAGTCTTTGTCCCGCTCATGAAAAAAGAGATGAACAATGTGAAGGGCAGGGAGGACTTAAAAAAAGCAAGAGTCTGTTCTGCACTCTAACACCCCAGGTGTTGTGCAGCACAACCCCTGACTAGCCTTGGCATCAGGGCATTAAAGGGAAGCCTTCACCACACAGGAGCTGTGGCAGACGATGCCTATAATGAAAGGCCACAGCAAGCCACAAGGCTTGTGCCATTTTTCCCTCAGAATGCAGTACCAGAGTACTCTCATGGTAATAGCTAAGACATATTTCAGGCAGCAGCATGCATCAGACAACAAACCCCAGGTGTTGTCTCATTTTCCAGATGCCCCGAGGTATGGCAACAGATTTTCCCTTGCCTTAGCCTCCAGCACCACCCCCAGTTGCTTGAACAACACCCGGACATGAAATGCTCTGTAGAAAAAGGAGTATTTGAAAGCAGATGAAGCAACTTCCAATGGAAACAGTGAGCTCAAAACCATTGATAGCCGGGATAGCCTTCAGTCCAAGATCTGAATCCAAACAGGTTATCTTCAAAAGGTGAACCAGATTTCATCTGGGCACCTCTACCCTTTCCACTCTGGTCAGTGTAAACAAACTGCTAAAGCCGTAACCCACCACTGGCTGAGTGTGTAACGTGGGTGGCAATGTTTGCTGAGGCCATTCCACTGGGCTGCTCCTGACAGGTGGGAATGCCTTGGGAAAGCCTACACACCTTACAGACCAAGAGCTGCCCCACACCACCTGAAGCGCCAAACCCCAGATAACCGGAGTGCAGAGGGCTGAGGCTGGTGGCTGCCCACTGAGGAAATGGAATCACAGAATCAGTCAGGTCAGAAGAGACCACAGCAGCTCATCTAGTCCAATCTCTGCTCAAGCAGGGCTACCCTAGAGCACATGGGACAGGATTGTGTCCAGGATGTTCCTGAATATCTCCAGGGAGGGAGACTCCACAGCCTTTCTGGACAATCTGTTCCAGTGCTTGGTCACCCCCACAGTAAAGAAGTTCTTCCTCTTATTCACGTGGAAGTTCCCGTGCATCAGTTTATGCCCTTTGCCTCCTCTCCTAGTGATTGGCACCGGTGAGAACCTGGCTCCCTCCTCTTGGGGCACACACCCCCGTCTGCCCCCCTTTAGATATTTGTACACTGATGGGGTCCCTTCTCAAACAGGGCAGAGGTGTCATAGCAAAGCAGCGGGGCCCTGAGGAAGGGGGAAGAGCGGGACAAGGGCAGGGTGAGCCCCGGTCACAACGCTCACCGGCACTGCGCTGTCGCAGCGGCCACCTGAGGCAACCGTCCCTATACACACCGCATAGCAACGGGCGGGGACGGGAAGCCAGGGCCTCCGGAGTGAAGAAGGCAGCACAACCCTACGCCAGCGCCGGGGCCCGTCTGCCGCTGCCCTGCGGCGGGACTGGGGCCGCCGCCTGCGCCGCCTCCTCTGCTCCCCAGCGCGGTGGCGCCCGCCCGGCCGCCCTCCGCCCTCACCTGCCTCCAGCCGCGGCCTCGCCGCCGCCTGCGCGGCCGCCCTCGGTGCCGCTGTGAGCCTGGAGACCGACAGCGCCCGGTTGCTACGGCACGGCCCGGCCTCACCCCTCGCCACAACCACCGAGCGACAAGGAGGGACGGCGGCACGGGTTCGGGCACGGCCGGCTCCGGGGCCGCTGTCCCTGGCGCTGTCCCTGCCCCTGCACTGCCCCTGCCACCCCCACCGATGCGGAACAAATTCATCCTCAACAGGCGCCTGCACAACGCCGTGCATTCATTCCTTGGGGAGCCAGAAATACACAGGCCAACTTGCAGAGTTACAGACATCTATATATAGAGGATTCGAGCCTTCTGGTCTCGTTAATTCTTAATTTAGGCTAAGCCGTTAACAATATTTATAACAAGAGCAGCCACGCATGTCCTTTATTTAAGTCAGAGAAACAGTATATTCTGGCTGGGGAGTTGCTGTGCTCCCACAATCACAGAATCAGTCAAGGTTGAAGGGACCACAGTGGGTCATCTGGTCCAACCTCCACTCCAACAGGGTCAGCACATTGCACAGGATTGGGTCCAGATGGTTCTTGAGTATCTCCAGTGAGGGAGACTCCACAACTTTTTTGGACAATCTGTTCCAGTGCTCAGTCACCCCTACAGTAAAGAAAGTCTTCCTCATTTTCAGGTAGAACTTCCTGTGCAAAAGTTTCTACCCCTTGCCTCCTGTCATGGTGATTGGCACCACTGAAAAGAGCCTGGCTGCCTCCTCTTGACATCCCCCCCCTTTAGATAATTATATGGACTAATGAGTTCCCCTTTCAGTCACCTCTTTTCAAGGCTGAACAGGCCCAGCTCCTTCACCCTTCTCCTAGAAAAGCCAAATTAAAAACTATTTTAGTGTAGTAAAATATAAAAAAATATGTGCACCATAAACCTGAACTTGGCATTAAAAAGCTCCTGTTGATGTAAGATAACCAGATCCTCAGGTCTTTAGTCAAAGTATTTGATCTATAAATGTTTGTGAGTTCAGTTTCCAGGTGAGAGACAGATAGGGCTGAAATTTTTGCTTTGCCTATTTTGCTCTGGTTTACTATGCAATCACAGAGTAATAAAAGATCTGTCACTTTATAGGATTAATGGATCAGCATTATCTACATATTGATGTTCAGATGGAAACATGGACCCAACAGGCTATCCTGCAGCATGCCAAAGCATTGGCTTCAACTCTCCAGGATTGGAAAACAGTAACAGGCAAGAGAAGTTCCTTATAAGGCACACGGTTGGGATGGGAACATGACTTTCTGGAGCTCCAGTTTCTCATACAGTTGGAGAGTTTAAAGACTAGCCTGGGCATGGCAAACGATTCGGGCTTGCACAACTCTTCCCCTGAGGTATAGGAAAGGCATGTATTTCTCAGGCATGGAACAGTTTCCCATCATGTCATTAAAAATAGTAGGTACTGAATGTTCCAGGATTCTTTCAGACACCATGACTGCCATAGCACAAGCTTCTGTAGAGACCAATATTTTTGGGGAAAGGCTTAAAAATTTTCTCTTGAAAGTGTAAGTGCAATGGATTTATAAGTGGGTGCCCAAAAATCAAATTAGTCAATCTCTTGATTTGTTAATGCTTCTTCCAGTGAAATTTTTTAACCAACACTCAATATTTCTCACCTAGGTAATTTTTTATGTACTATACAGAAAAGCTCCATCCACTGTCATGCATAAATGTCTGTAAATGTAGTAATTACCAGGTTTTTTTAAAAGTGATTATATGTGCTGAAACTTTCTCTGCACAGAGTGTGCCAGAAATCTTCACCTGAGGCTTGGCTGCACTAAACAAAATATGTTGCAAGAAAGCATTCCTTAAGATGCTTTGAACTGCAGGGCTTATAGAACTGCCTGACAAGCCCAGGGGTGAAGACAGACAAATGCAAAGCTACTTCTGGCTCCCACGGGCTTTGTAATCAACTGGCTGTTGTGTCTTAGGTAAAATTCTTAGGAAAATAAAATGCTCTCCACACATTTCATAAACATTATTCATGTGGAAGCTCTGCCTTGGCCATTGCTCACCCTGCAACTTGTGAAAATGAGGAATGTATTTTCCAGATGCTGCTGAATGAGGCCAGGGTGAATAATGAAGGAGGTGGTGGATCCAAGTAACTTGGAAGTGGGAATTGACTCCTTGTCAATTGCGATGATAAAATTAAATCTGGAGCCATTCTGTCATCTGACCTTTACGCTGAATGACAAAGTGATTTTGATGGGTGGAAGCATGTTATTATCATTGTAACATGCATCTTGAGACTGCATTAGCAAGCATGACTTCGTTCTGACTCGAGTACTTCACCTATCAGCAAATATATTTGATCACTTTTTCTTATGGATAAAAATCAGCATTCTCAGCATTTTTTCTGTAGTGGTGCTTAGAACAGGAACCTGTTGGCTTGTGTTTTTTGATGATTCCTTTTCAACCAACATAAAGACATACTCCACTCTTTTTCAATCTTTCATTTTAAAAAAAAATCCCAACTCTTTAACATAATATTTTATTTCTTTTAGATAACTAAAACCACATTTAACATAAACTTGCAAATTTTTTTTTCCATGCAAAGCAGTGTACATGGTGTGTCTAATCTAACTGCTCATGTATTAAGAGACTTTCTCTAACAGTACACAGAATCAATAGGTAAGGATACTCATGGCACTGATGCTTATGGCTATGATAGTACAAAGAATGAAGCTTCACCAGGAAGTTTAATGCTGTCACACATCCTTCCCCAGAGTGTCATGCTTCCTGTTGACTCCCTTTTGAAGAGAAACAGGAATCAGTTGCAAGGGGTAAGGAAAAGAACAAAAACAAGCTGGACTGAACCTGGGTTAATGCTCTCCTTACACATTGTTTACAGTGATTGTCTTAAAAAAACCCTGTATACACCTAAAAACAGTTGATCAGTACAGAATACATAAAGCATAAAAATACCATCAAATAAGTAAAATACTCTTTTCAAGTGTATGTCATTCTCGCCCCTCACGAGCCTCGTAAAAAAATTTCTAAAAAAAAATTCTTCAGAGTATCTAAAAACCAGAGGTAAATCAATTAGCCATGGAAGAGCTGCCCTTGCTATCTGCAGTATTATACTGGCATCAATGTGGGATTTCACCTGTTCCTGCCTAGAAGTCAGGCAGTCAAGGCAGGACAGAGCATTGGGTAGAAGAACTGGACAGAGCAGGCTCAATTCCATCTATACAGCATTGCACTGTACATTCACCTGAAGAGAAACATTTTAAGTTTCTAAACATTCCTTAAAATTGCTCTTTCAGTTTTTAAGGTAAGTCCTTACATTTTGCATATCAGAACTATGCAGCCTACAGCTTGGGACTGACAGTCCATTGGTACCTTAGTTTATCTGTCGTGAATTTAGAAGTAATCACTCTTTTGGGTGAGGACACTTTAGAAAGGTAGCATGAAATGAAAGAAACAGACACTGTGTCCTGGGGATGAAGGCAGGCAAATGGGGAGAAACTAAAATTTTAGAGAGGGGAAGCGAGAGACGGGAAGAGAGCTAAGAATAATATGACTGATGTGCAGCATCAGGGAGAAGCAAGAATTCAAGCTGTAGAAGTGGGATCCACATTAAAGACGTGGATACACTTGATAGGAAAATGGGGGAGAGTTGGACTGTCATGGTGGTAGTGATGTGTATAGAGAGGCTTTTTACCTCTTGCCCCACAATCTCCATAGCAAATAGGATGCACTGAATAAACAGTCCCATGCTGTAGGAGCACTGAGCTGGAGACGGATGGCACAGGAGTAGGAAGCTAATATCACTGCACGAAGGTCTAACAAACTGTAGGACTAAACTGTTAGCCATATAGTGATAATGAAAAGCTGGGCATCACTTGTGAATGTCTAGTGCCCATGTTTAAAAATCTAGTTTCAGGCCTTGAGGAAAGAGAGTTGTGTTTCCAACAGAAGCCAGTAACTGGTTGTCCTCCCCAGCCCACCCCTGTTTTTGAGTTGTGCATGTCTCCTCCGCTTAGTCATACACTGCTGCTTCCTGAATCTGCCAGTGCAGTCTTGAAAGAAGCTTAGTTGCTGAATATGCATATTTAGCTTTTATTTTTATTTCTTTTTTTTTATTTTTCTTTGGATCTATACTTAACTAGAAGTGTTTCCAAACTGAAACTTCTCCATCCCTACAACTTTCTGTCTTTCAGTCACTACGTGTAGTATGGATAGGTATTAATGGAAGTGACCTTGTCACTTAAGAAGCAATACTTCTTGGAGCAGTGCATAACAGATCAGTCAAAATTTAACATTAAAAAATAATGAAAAGATCCCAGGGCTCCATGACCTTTGTTTTTAAAACAGGCACTGCAAATCAAGGTTTGCCACTCCCTGGTACCCACAGGGTGTTTGTGTCTTCTGGAATGGAGGATGAAAGATACAAATACTGCTGATTCCTTATTGCCTTGGGGTGATATTGCCTTACCTAGATCACATGAATTTCTTTCCAGGTAGCCTGCTTGCACAAGCTCAAAAGCATGCTAGCAGGCACCGTGCCAGTACTGGAGATACTATACTGAAAGGAGAATGAGGCATAAGCTGCCCGGGAGTGCTTCTTATCTTCCTCAGCAAATAAAGAAGAGCCTGTCACAGCTCTTGTTCTTCCCCAAGTCCATTGTCAGAAAAGTTCTCCTTCCCTTTTTTGGAAGTCACTCTTATTCACAGCTTGTCTTTGACCTGAGGGGTTCTTTTTAAGAAGACTGGAAAGAACTGATTTCTTGTTCCAGTGAGGAATTGTCTCATCATTTGCCATGACATTTTCTTATCTGTCTTCCCATCACAGGATGATTCTAGTTAACATGCGTAAAAAGTCCCTGCCTACTTCTACTAACATCTGCGTGCTAGTACCCTTTGGTCTGTGAACCCCCAGGACAGGGCATTGAAGCCTAGTACTTTATCAAGAAATGAGTAATACCAGTACAAGTAAAGAGACTGGGAAGCACAGAGAGCAAAAGTGGGAAAATAAGGTCAAGGTTTTTGTCCATGCTAGTACAATGTGCAAATGAAGGAGACTAAGGTAGCCATTAATAACTCTAGTTTAGAAAACAGAAAAAAAATCCTAAATGTGAGAAAAGAGAGGATCTGGAACAGATTTAAAGCTGGAGCATTGGTGGGACACAAGCAGCTTAAAAGATAGAGGTTAATATAAAAGGGAGCAGACTGACCAAGAAGGTCCTGCCCATTCCTCTATTCTTAGGAGCAGGAATGTTAAGTGCAAGGTAGAAAGAAGATAATGAGGCATAAATGGAGAGACAGGAGGAGTGAGAAAATGAATGAATGCATGAGTAGATGAATTTGCACTGGAGGGGAAATTTCCTATGGAGTATTTGAAATGAGAGCATGTAAAACCCTTACTAAAATTTGCTTTGGGTTGAGACACTCACTTTGCACCATCATAAAAACACTGAACATGGAGAGACATTTGGGGCACAGCTTTGACAGTTTATGCTGAAGATGCTTCAAGATGGTACCAGAAGAGTTCAAAAATCTAACAAATATTCTGCCAAAACATTTAAAACCCAGTAAATAGCTTAGCAAGCTGAATACATTAGGATACACAGGATAAGCCAAAGCTAAAAGTTCATTCTTTTAAGGCAAGATGGAGAATGAACAACTTCCTCTAGTAAGGGAAGGTTTAGCTTATCATAAGGACTAGAAAGCTACAGTGATAAAATTGTGCAGTGGTTTGTGCAAACCAACAGATTAATTTCTCTTCAAAAACTCCAAAGTCTTGATGGCAGCATCACGTGTGAAAGGGTAGAGAGAGGTCATGTGTGACAAAGTTAGCAAGATACCTCAGAGTCTTTGGGATTCTAGACAGGTTGGAGACAATTTTTTGATAGTATCTAAAGGCTGTATTTAACTCAAAGGACATTGATTTATAATGATACAGTCTTTATGAAAATCATGTGGTTTTATTCATAAATATCTATAGCCACATTGTGCTCATTGTACTCTACCTGTTCTGTGACCCAACTATTCATACTCAAATCAAATCATCAATGAATGCACAAGGAATTCTGCCATTTATTTTCTTAAGTGAGTGCCAGGGTGTTACATACATTTCTGTTACATCATCTGCCTTCTACAGAAAAATATGTATTGACTAGAAATCCTTGCTACACTGACTAAGCCTAGAAGATTAGGAAATGTTTGGAATGACAGAAAAAAAGACCAGTAATTGTTGAAAACAATTTTCAACAAAGTTGTTGAAAACAACTTTTATAAGAAATTGTCCATCTTGTATAGCAGATAATAGAGGATCTTCACTGCAACAAATCAAAGTGGTTATGTTAAGATTTCTAATCAAGCCTAGACAAGAAATACTGTAATATTGTTGAATTACTGCCAAAACTACAGAGAGCAAAGATGGGGTAAGAGAAGCACCAGCTGATGAAAATAAGGGCAAGACTCCAAAGCAGGGGGCTGCTGCAGGGGGACACAGTGTGATGGTGAGTGGCAGGAAGGCACAGATGAAAACAAGCCCAACAGGAGGGGTGAATCAGAGGAATGGGAACTGACCTAAAACATCCCACTATTATTCTGCAAGATATATAATATTATGTAACAATAAATTCAACATTTTAATATAGAAATTAAAACCCTATATCAATAAGCTGCTCCTGTATAGACCAGGTTGAATATTTTACTGTGGACAACTGTAAATCCATTTTAGGTAAAGTTGATATGGACTCATCTGCTTGTCAGCCATTAAATATACAGCAAAGGACAGTGCATCAGCTTGAAAAATTATTTAAGCTAAATAGTATTATTCTCTTTCATGCAGAGTATAGTATCATGGTGTTATCAAAAGGGATAACGAGGTGAGAACTGCAGGTGGCATATTGCTGATCACTTAAGCCTACAAAAAAGGGTTGGCCTCATATGACTTCAGCACCTATGAGATGGGTGATTAATCAGAGCCAGTCACCTGCCCTGCTTGGCAAGTCAGTGGAGACAGATGAGTTAGCCATCTCTCCGCACCCATGTGTGCTCTGGCTGCCCAGGCCGAGTGTGGCAGCTCGCACCTCTGTGAAGGAGGGAGCGCCTGTAGTCTCTCCAGTGTTAGAAATGGTGGGAATGATGGGCAGGTGTGGCCCCACCAGCGGGCTCCAATCTGTTCGAGGGGATCTGGCAGACACCCCTTCCTGTGTCTTGGTGAGGAGCCTGCTTTCAGAGGCAGTGACCTGTGCTGCAACAGCAGAGAGCTTGGCTGTTTACTGTGCTCCCACCGTTCCCATCCACACCAACCCTCCGTAGGGCAGCAGGCAAGATGGGACAAGACTGTGTAAGGGCCTCGAAGCTCTGCCAGACCCGAGCTGCTGGGAGTTATATGCCAAAACGAAATCTCAAAGATACTCCCTAAATCTTAAGCTGAGATTGCAAGGCTTGCTGATAAAAGGGGTTTAAAAAGATTTGTTTCCATTTGTAAATGTAGCATCAGCCCAACAACAATCACTGAGAGATTTACAAATATCGATCCTGAAAGCAGTATTTATACCCAGTCACTGTGTTTATACCAAGACCTGTGTTTTCAACAATAAAATCATTACCTTCATTCATGCTAAGTGTTGTTTGGCCAAAAGCAATGTATCATAGATGACAGCTCTTTACGTAGCAGGATATATGCTGGACAGTTATGTCATTTAGGAAAAAAACGGTGTATAATTTCCAAAATGTAAGATATAAAAGGATTGGCTTTGCCTCATTGGCAGATAACTAGACTTTCACATTGTATTTTTTACATTAGATTCAACAGGAGGCATTAAACCTATTAATGCTATATTTTAAAGCATTTTAAGTTTACTTTTAACAACATAAAATATATTTGGTGTTGATAAAATTTTGCACAACATTTTGATAATACAGGAAAGAAATATGTTAAACAATTAAGATCTGTTTTTCACCTTTTAGCTTTCATATATTTCCTTGCTACATTTGTGATGGACATGTTACTCAGCATACTCATAGGCAGGACTTTGTTTTTAAATAACTTAGCTGTTTCCTCACTCTAAAGGATTTTAAAATATTTGACTACCAATGAGCTATTTCAGAAGAGATCAGTAACCTCAGTGCATTGTAATTACAGTCTAAGCACAATTAAGATAATAATTCTCAAGTCAAAATAATTCTTTACAGCATAGTTTCATAAATATTCTACAGAGTTATGAAATAATTAATAGATAACAACTTTCATGAAGCACTTGCTGACATTTTAATCCCAAGGTGTCACTATGGGCAGGACCTGCCTCTTAGAGATAGTGCAACTGAGACACTGCCCAAGTGATTTATAACTTGGCCCTGGTTCCTCCTGCTGGATTGTCACAGGATGTCCACGAAAAGGACAGTGACATGCATCATTCTGTAGTAACCATCAAAGAAGCTGTATTTAGTGACAACTGCACTATGGTCCTCCAGGTAACAATTTTCAATGCACATGGGTTTAGACTAAGGAAAGTGCCAGAGAATAGATTCTGGAGGGAATGTTTCATTATCATCAGGGAAGTGCATTTTGCAAAGGCTTTGAAATGTGATGGATAGCACTAGGACAAAAAAGACAAAAAAAAAAAAAAAAGATTGATTATGACATGATTGAAGAACCTGCCGACAAGGCTTTTTGTTTTAATCAGTGCCTTTTATTTCTTTTCACCCCGGCTGCCAGCTTCATTCCACAGAGCAGGAGAGCCGGGATATCTGCTCACAGCTGTCTTACTGCGTGGCTGGCAGGAGGTGCTGATACTGAGCTGAAATTGCAACCTGACTTTGGGAAGCAGATGCATGGGTGTAATTATGATAATAGTGGCTTTTTGCCCCTCCCTCTTTTCCCATCACTTCCATCTGCATTACTTTTTTTGTAAATGAAATATTATGTCACATTAATTTTAATTTTCCATTATATCCCCCACAGTTGGTGTGTGTCTTTGTAACTCAGGGCCCATTTTACAGATGACTCACATAATATTTGAAGTTATTAATTTGTTATGAAGCTGCCTGCAATCCCAATTTTTACAGTGTTTCTACATTGCTCACAGATTTAAAATCTGGAGCCACTCATATTGCTTATTAGTTGAGCAAAATAATTGGAAGTGTTAGTGTAACTATTGTTTTACAGGGCCCCGGGCCATGGCATTACGTGCTGGAGATTCAGTGGAGCCTCTTGTCCCATTTGGGTGGCTCAGAGCTTCCAGGCCAGCCTTTGTCTGGGCCAGGATGTACCTTTCTTCATGAGCAGTCCCACAGGCTGTGATGGAGCCACTCAGAAGGACATCCATGCCACATGAGTCACAACACCAGAATGTGCCCCTTAGGTAATAATTAAAGTCCACTTCACACATAGGAATATACTTCCAATTATCATAGTAGCCTTGGAATGCATTGTGGGATGTGGAGAAGAGCAGAAGCTATTGCAGAAAAAAAAGTAATTGGAGTGTTTAAATGACAAGGCCCTCGTGATTAGTCCGTGTTGTTGTAGGAATTATCCCACAATACCTCAGCTCCAGGTTCCAAAACAGATGCTCATAGGAAGGTTTTTCCAGGACTTCCAAGTCCTGGCTTCTCAACAGTCCAAAAATCTGAGGAAATGAGGCTTTTTTAGTTCCCTTCTCTTCAGCTTCCCACGTCACTGCATGGTAAAGAGCCAAAGTATTGGCTGTTCAAAGAACTTGAGGGAAAATTTCTAAAGGAAAAACAAATACGTAATTCAGAATGTTGTCCTGGGGAAAAAAAAAATCCAAAAATCTACCTCCATGGGCAACGTCAAGTTTATTTTTTTGTTTTGAAATGACTTGTTATTTTGGAATTTCACTTGGAATAGAGATTCAAAGAGTCTGCCAATTCAAGCCTGTGTTGTGATTCAGCTGTTACTCATCCATAAAATGATTAACTTTATGTCCTGTTTCTTAATTCTTAGAAGTTTATTATCCATTTATCATTACCCTTCTTCATCATTTCTCAAATACTATCCAATGCATTATTCAGGAGGTAAATAAGGAGACAGCCTATCTTGAAAGGCTATGCTGAAGCCCAGGATATTTATTTACAGAGATACTGGGACTTCTTTTATTCTACTTTTTTTAATCCTACTTAAGAAAATACTTTAACAAGCCCTTCCACCACTTTTCACCTAAAAGCTGTGAATCCCATATAAAAAATCCACTTCAATAAGAAAATCTGTGGCATCAAGTGGTCCCCAGTGCCTAGGACACTTGCAAGCAGTAATCATATCAGACTCCCATTTCCTGCAGGTATTTCATTGCCTTTCAGATGCAGTTAAATTCTGTCTGTCTTGACGTGATCTTGCAATGAATATTTATATAAAGCTGTGATTGCAGACTGTGTCTGTAGAAAGATTCTGTGGTCTGTGTCAGCAAAATAAAGGGTGTCAATGCTAAAGAAGGCTTTGAGTTTAGCCATAAAAGTGAGCACAGATACACCCTAAGATGTAGGTAACTAGCAAAAGGAGCCCTTACAGTTCATATTCTTTTTGTTAACAATTTGCTTTGACAAGTATTTAAATAAGCATATGGTGACAGGTACACCCAACTGTTGAGTACCTTTCTTTTTCTGATATTGTCACAGTGTCACAATGGTAAGCATAAAAAATGCTCCTGCCTCCAAAAGCAAACAAGGACCTCTTTAGTAAACTGCTATAGAAAGTCCTGCTCTCCCTCTTTTGACTTCCTGGTAAAGTGAGACTCCATCAGTGTTCCCCTTTCAGGCCTTCCCAGAGCGGTCTCAAAGAAACAGAACAAATCTCACTGCTATAACAGCCGGTGTTCCACCTTTGGACACAAACTATGAACAAGCAGCACCAAAATGTTGCCAAAAAGTATCTAGTTTTGAAAAATATTATCAGCATTCTGGAAACCAGAATCCAGGATGAGCCAGTCTTTAGCTTTGATTTAACATATTCAACTGAGGGGTCATAACTGATGGGTTGAATGAGGATCTTAAGCAAGATAAAAACATATTTCACCCCCTCTGTTCTTGGATGGATCTGCACGATGTAGCAAGAAAAATAGAATTATTTTTCAATGGTCCAACAAAATCTTCTCTTTCAATTATTTGGTTTATCTTGTCCTGTAATGTCTAGCACTCTAAAGAAATTCATACTTGGAACACACAACTGTATCATCAGAGCTTTTTGGGAAAGGAAGAGATTGATAAAATCAGTAAGATACAAAACATGTTTAGAAGATGTTGACATGTGAGAATGAAGAACTATTACAAAAACACAATGTATATTATCTATTTCTGAAAACCTGCACAGTTGATGACTCTGCTAGAAGACATGAGAAAATATAAGAAGGAGTGACCATCAGCATCCCCATGACACAGAATGTCAGCAAGAAGTATGTAAGAGTCTGCTCTGAGGCAAGGCATTGTGTTTGGAAGATCATTCCTGTTTTAATTTTGAGAGGGGAAGCCAGAACTACAGCCCATTTCATTATATTATGCTGAGCAATTGTCTCCTTTTTATTCTTTAGTGTCCTCTACTACAGGAGTTTCATGAATGGAAGGCTGCAGGAATTGTATTCATTTTTGAAACTGGCTACAGAGAGACAGTGATAATGAGGGCTGATAGAAACAGCTGGAGAAAATGGCTAAGATGTAGCAATTTAATAGATTTTATATAAAAAATAGCATGGCACTTTAGAGCTCCAGCTCTTGGCAATTAGTGAAAGTGTGAGGTGACTATAGCTCTGTTACAGCAGAGGTCTTCCTCTCAGTAGTCCCAGGCTACCATTCAGTGCTTTCACATACCTGCAGTACTGCACCAATTACCATCCTTTGCTGGGAAACCTTTCATTTGCATTGAATTAGGTCATTGCCCTGCTGCTTTTCCGACAAGCACAGGAAAACACATAGATGCTTATGAAAAGAGAGGAAGGACACTTCCCACTTCCCAAAGGAGGGGCAGGTCAGTAAAACACCTGAAAAATGAAACAAAGTGTTAAACAATTCTGCCCTTCTACTTCTGTTTCCTTATTCCCATTGATCAGAGCTGCTGCTCAAAAGAAATACCTGCTCAATATAACCACAGAATGGAAGACAACAAAATATATACAGCTGTATATTAACAATGGCGGGCTGAGAAAATTAAGCTGTAATTTTAAAGCACGGCATAGCCTCACAAAAGTGACTTCCTCAAAGGAGTGGCTATGGTGGAGGCTGTTTGCACTGTTTTAATCAGTACCTTTTATTTCTGCTTTATTTCTTCTGCTCTGCCATGGGCTTGCAGAAGACATGTCTGCCTTCTGTTGAAGCCCTGGCTATTGGGGCGGTGTCAGAAGCAGGAGCATAGGGCTCCCAAATAACACTTAGCTTCTAATCTTGCCAAAGTGCTTTACAAACGTGAAGCTAATCTCGTGGCAGCATGATGAGGCAGGTGTTATCTTCCACTCAAAGTCAAATGACTTGGGCAGCTGCACACGTGGAGTCACCAGAGTAGTCAGAGAGAGAATACAGAAAGGTTTTTTGAATCTTTCTCTATTGAAACTATTCCTAACTGCAGAACTCATTTCTTTCCTCAAAAACTGAAAGGCAAAATTTACCATGGATGCCAACCAACGCCTTAAGTGCAGTTCCTTCAATCTGTCACTGAGGAACACCTAGTATTTAAGGATTATTTTACTTCTAGTCAGGGCTTGTTGCCTACTATGGCTTCAACCAGGCTTTCCATCTCAGTCTGTGAAACTGTATTCATATTACTACAAAACAGGCATTGGCACAAAGTACTTTTACAAATCAGAAAAAGCCCTTTTCCAGCTATTTTTGCCAAGCAGGCAGGAAACACCACTAGCAGCAAAATACCTCCTTATGTAATCAGCCTCAGTTAACTGGGGCTGGGTGTTCATAAATTTGGTTTTAAATATTTAATTAATGTTTATAAGAACTTCTCACAAGTTCTTAGTGCTCTGTGTTGCACTCGAGTTGCTCTTGGTAAATCAGACTCCAAGAGAACAGCACCACAACTGTTTGGGAGAGGGGGAGACTGACAAATGTGAAAAACCCCTCTGTACTGCAGTTCCTTATGCTTTTATTTCAGCTCCTGTTTTACAGCTACCTTGCTCAAACTGTTAAACAGCAGTTGTTTTCTAACAGGCAGAAAGGAGACTTGAAAACATTTTACAAGTAGATGAGATGGCCTTAAGGGGCTTCTTCCATGCAGAAGAGGATGCCATGGAGGAAGGTGTTATGGAGAGAAAGGAGATAATAAGGTTTCATCATAGATATCACATATAAAAGGGCTGTGACAAGTGTAACCTATTGACATCAAATCTTAATTCACCTGACATGTTGGTAAGATATAAATCTTTGTTGATTTTCAGTTCATTTTAGAGTTGATGAGGCCTTCTTAGCACAAGCTGTTGTACTTGCTTGAATTAATGCATTTCCCAGCCCAGTAGCAGTAGCTGCAGCAGAAAATATCTCTTGGAAAAGTCTTTCATTTGTATTTTGAAGTTACCTGTGAAGGAAAAGCAACCTCTGACAACTTGTCCAGGTGTTATTTTCCTTCCCAGATTAGAAGATCTGTCAGAATGACACTGGGAAGCTTGTGTTCTTTTTTAAACTTATAACATTGCGTTCTCCTTCTTGCTTATTACTTTAATGGCATTTCTCTCTGCATATTCTCAGCCTGTGAAGACCTGTGCAAACCACACAACTGTCACAAATGACAGGAGTGCAGCTGAAGTCAGCAGCAATAACGTCAGGCTCTGCATAGAGAGTCCCATTTTTAAATTTTTGTTTTGTTAAGAAGGGAGGAGGCTTCCTATGAGTATAATGAAGTGGTGGTTGGCTGCTTGTTGTTGAAAAAAAAATTCCTATGCATATTTTACCTAAGATTGTACTTACAGTTCTCTTATTTCTCTGAATGGAGAAAATAAAGTCAGCCACACGGGGAAAATAGTTAATTGTTTTTAAAAAATTAATTATTTATATATATGTGTGTGCATGTGTGTGCCTGTGTGTGTGTAATATGTCATCTTCATATTAGAGAACATGAAATCACTTTTTCCAGAGAAACAGACATATGAAAATAATGTACCAGCTGGAACACAGCTCTTACCCATTTAAGCCTGAATCTACAGGAACCTGAGGGAATCTCCATATAGCTGTCTGTGTGCACTGGGCCAGGCTGGGGTTTCTGAGCAGCAGCTACCAAGAATCTCAACTCTAATCCTGTTCCCCAATAACAGGACAGCAAAGTTTTTGTCCTATAGCACAGCAAGGAAATGCTCATCTCAAGACCTCACTATGCAACTCAAGAAACGGTGGGGAACAATACTCTAAAAAAAATAATGTTTGATTTCACCATTGAAACTTTCTGATAAATGCAATGATGATTCAATCATTCATTATTTACTCCAAAAGTGGATTAAAATGTGCCCACCACTGAAACAAAAACAAAGCTTTTAAGCTAATATCAGTAATAAGCAATCCAGTCATTTCTTTCAGGTCTGAAAATATATGTGCTGCAGACAAAAAAACTTATTATAATTGTTAATTAGCTCAGTATAGTTAACTGATGTGTTCTGCAGCATCCTTAGAATTTAAATTCTGTAATTGAAAGTCATAAATTAAATAAAATTAAGAAACATATTTTAATTCTTAATCCCATTATACACGTACTGTATTCTAAGCATGAAGGAACCAGAAATTAACAGTAGATGTTTAATGAATAATCAGATCTGGAAGATACAATTTGTCATAGCCACAGAATTAGCTTGGTAAAAACCAAGCTTGACAAGTTAATTAAATAAATATGAATATATTCGATAGTATGAGTATTTGCCAGCGTCTATGTTGGGTTTTTTGCTTTACACCTTATTCTGAACGTAGAAAAAAAAAGAAATAAATAAGAAAGTCTACAGCTTATGGAACTACAAATCTTGACCAAAAAAACCCCTTAAGTATTTAATATCTAGTGGATGAAATTCTTCTTGTGCTTTTAACACAAAATATCCTTCTCAGAAAGCTCAGCCAATACTTAAGAGAGTATTTTCATAAATGGCTTGACCTTACAATCCTTTAACCTAATGAGTCATTCCAGATCATGCTAAAGCTTACTCATGAGGAAGAATATAATTTTTGGATCCTTTGCATCTGACCTCACAAAGTATGATGCAAACTACCACCACGAGTGAGAAAACTATGTGCAGTATCAGGGTGCAGGAATCTCTTGCTGGAAGAGATGGAGCTTCTGTGCTCCCTGCTGAGTAGCTCCTGCTCTCTACTGACTACCACCTCTATCCATGTGAAAAACAGCTTGAGTGGATCAAATGCTTGCAAGATCCAACCATAAGTCTTCCCACTCCTAAAGGGCCTAGCCTGGCAACAGGCTGAGTCTTTTCCAAACTGGCTGTGTATCTGCAATCCTTCATTAATGTCTTTTTTTTTTAGAGGGTTGGCATTGCCAGGAACTGCCTTGCCAAACAGGAAATCCTCGCCTTCACAAAGATGGTGAAATGTGTCTCTCCTACTCTCCCTCCACACAGGTAGACAGATACACAAGGACTCACCCACACACACCATCTACACATACAGCTGTGATGTATGCGTGTATATGTGTATGTATATATACATTAGAGGTGGGCTGGTTTGCTTTCTCTTTTTTTAGGTTTCAGGAAACCTATGGTTTCAAAGTCTTCCATGATGGCTGCTGACATCAACCTCTGATAGGAGGGGAAGGACAAGAAGGAAGAATCTTATAAAATTACATGGCTTAGTTGGGATTCACTTGACTTGGCTGGGATTCAGGATAAAACCTTATCACTCATAAAGAGCATGTGAACACGGACAGCAACTGAACCAAGCACAAGTTAGCAATGGTCTCCCATTTTGAACTTTTCTATCTTGAGGTATATTTTTGCTGCTACAAAAGAGCCGGTAATAAGAAACTTGGTATTTCTGTGACATTAAGAAACTGTTATCCTTTAAGTATTATTGATCTTTCTGAGCAGTTAGAGGTTTTACCCTTGGCTGGTGGTTTGTTGAAATACACCAAAAGATTTATTTTGTAGGAGTTGTCCCAAATCAATCTCCTGACACCAGAAAGCCATGTCTAGTAGAACCATGTGGCTATAAAACCTCCCTGTAGCTGTTGTCTTTCTTTGCAGCGGACCCTGTCCAGATCCTCTCTCCCAGCATGGAGAATGTAAACAGAAGATATATTACAGCTTGGAATGCTCTATTCTATAGCTATTTTTTCAGCTGAGAGTGAGGTCCAATTCCTGTTCATGCTTTCTCCCTGACTGCAGATGAGGGCTTTTCCTATTGTTTCAGAGGAGAGACTACTGTGATGACCCACATCACAATGAGAACTTGACAGAAAGTCAGGTTCTCCGGGCTTTTACAATTACAGTGGCTGGGGAGGCGGGTGGTACTTTCTCCACTCATACATATGCTCTCAAGGCATGGTTTATCCCCATTCTTCTGCCACATCACAGCTACAGGCTGGATTAGTAAATAAAACAAGCGTGGAGCGTGGAATGGGAGGTTAAACATCACCCTGGAAAGTCAGCAGTTTTAGTCATCGGGTAAAATCTCCCGTGACTGCATTCCTTTCTGAAACCTGATCCTAGAGAGAGCAGTTAACAGAGCTGAAGAGATGCCAGGCAATGATCTACAGCCCTGGCCTTCCTGAAACATATTCCTCCCAAGCATCTGTAAGCTGTCAAGTCATCCGCGTAGTGCTCGCGTATGCGTAATCCATCCTTGAGCCATGACTTTTCTCCTGTGGTTCAAAGCTGTGTTTTCATGTGGCTCTGAGCACTTTAACTATGTGCAATATTGGGACACAGGTCCAAACAAAATAATTGTATGTCAGCTTCCCTATTTTTAGAGAACAGCTTATGTTCTGCTTGGCTGAGTGAACAGAAATGTTTGGGAATGGCCCCCAACAAACTTATTTTAAGCTGGAAGTCTAAATGCTACAGCTAAATTCAGGCAATCACATGATTATGTGTGCAATCAGGATCTTACATCTGCAGGATGTCTTCAGAATTTTCCAGGAAGTTAGGATCTGCCAGAAGAAAGGCAAAATTTTAAAAAAAATGAGTAGTCTTTCTCTTCAGACTTGTTACTACATACTGTAATACCATTGCTAGCTAAACATGGTTGGACTCAATGATCTTAGAGGTCTTTCCTAACTGTAATGATTCTATGGTTCTCTATAACTTTAATGACTTGGAGGCTTTTATTCCAGATTTTGGAATCAGGCATGAGGGAAGGAGGAAGAGAGAAAACTTCTCCTTGGAAACTTGGACATTTGGAATTTTTTTCAGCATTAATCTGATTCCCAAAGAAATTGTAGCCTACATCATAAATCAACTAAGTTAAATAAAGTAATTTTCAAAACACATTCCAGTGCTGAAATAATCATTATGTGTACAGTTTGAGATGAACGTATCATGTTTACTACTTTTAGCCAGTCTCTGGAATTCATGTTGCAATCACAAGTTGCCCAGATATTAAAGCAGCGCTCCAAGACAGAAGGCAGCTCTTCTGCATGGGATGTGTCTGGCTGTATATAGGAAAGGCATGACTGTCTCCTTATTTCCTGGATAAGGCTGGACAAAAATGTAATTAATTTTGTGATTTTATAGAACATTTCAAAAGGTCTCTAAGGATAGTAATGCTTATAATGGCATCCTGAAATGCCAGCTGAAGGCACTGCTGCTAACAAGGAGTATCTGCACCTCATGGCTCCCTCTTTTACAATTTAGTTACCAAACTAAATACTAAGTCTGCTGTGGTTTCCCACAGCTGTTGATCCTAGGATCTATTTGTAAGGTACACCTTTAATTACTGATATAATTATTTCCACCAATGTATGGGTTATGTTGTAGAAACCCATAAACTACATTACTGCCCTACAGGTCATTATCCATGTCATCATCCATGTATCATAGGCACAAAACCACGTGCTCTTTACTGAAGAAGTCTTTACTGTCATTTCCATACACTGCTCTCCAGAAATTCTCCTGTAAATACCCTCCAAATTTTAAAGAGGTACAACTTTTATTTGATGACTTTTTCTTGTTTTCACATGGAACCACTGTCTCATCTGAGAACAAGCCCAGCCCTTACAACCAGCATACTTCCTGCTCCACAGTTATTCTTCTGTCTCCATCAGGCATTAGAGAAGGCTTGTCAGAGGTGGGATCATTCTGTGTTGTAATGACAATTAAGGGAATTTTCAACACACAATGATATTTGATTTTTTTACCTGCTAAAACAGACAGTGAGAGGCTACCTTCCATTCAGGGTTGTCCTACACCTTGGTAAATATGGTACTCTGAAAAAAAACTCAGCTAAAGATGATTAAACCTGCAGGCAGTTTTTTAATGAAGAGCATAGTTTTGGTTTGATTGGCATGCTGGCCTCCCAGGACAGATAACATATACTACCTGGTATTTACTTTAGGATATTCCCTCTCTCCTTCTGAGATTTCTGAAAACTTGACATGTCTACAACATTCTCTGTAGTCTTTGAAAATTACTTGCAGATGACAGGAAGGGATCTGGTGGCCTCTCATATTTGTCTTGAGTCTTTTCCAGTTAAAGAATTCAGGCAGTGGGAAAACTTCAGCTGTATCTGTTTAGTCAAAAGAAGTCCATGACCAAAAGCTGTTTAGCACTCAAGCACAAAAAATAGTGGGACAATTGAGCTATGGAAAAATCAACAATGTAAGACCAGCAGAAATCATAACTTTGTGAACACCCAGAAAAAGTCAATCTCCCTGTTGTAGCTGGTATCCTTTACTCCAAATAGTTGTATTTAAGTGATTTCTTGTAGAATTTTTAAAACATAGGTGATTTTGTTCACCATGCATGGATCCATAGGAAAGGAACAGATTGCAGAACTGAAACATGCATATATATCAATTGTTCAGCCACACACAGCATTTAATTGCTTATTGGTTTTATATAGTGTTTGCAGGAGTATCTAGTATCTGGAAGAAGGAGTAAGAGGAACAGTCTACAACTGATCTCTTGACCAACTTAGAAAATAAATGGTTTTATAGATGGGTCATTTTTTCCTTGTATAACCTCCTGTGTTCCTCTTTTGTCAGAGCCTTTACTGTTAATAAAAGTTTACTGTATGCTAGGTAAGTAGAAGGATTACCAGGTGTGATGGAACCAGAGGCTTACAAAGGCCCTTCTCCCACCTCTGCAAAAAGAAAGCACTGAAGTCACATTACAGGGATAAGAGGTACAGCCTCATAGTCTCAGAGGTACTGCAGATCTCAGACATCTTTGGCAATAGGGATTCAGTAACTTTCACTGTCAGAATTACAGAAAAAAAATTAAAATGGTCTTCCTTCAGCAAGAAGGAGACAGGCACAGAGACAGAACATGCATCCAGTATTTCTATTTATGAGTCCAGAAGGTCCTGCTTACTAAGCAATTTCCCCATTAGGAAAAGAAAAAAAGAAGAGCCTACTGCAAAGGGCCTATTGGACCACACTGACTGTTCAGAGTCATCTGATACACTGGGAGAAGGATAAAGAATTTAAATATCTGAAACCATCACAATGAGGACTGTAAAAGAGAACAACTAAGTTACCAGGTGATGGCATACGGTATAATTGCTGGGTCATACGGAAAAAACATTCAGCAGCTGTCATTTTACAAGCATTAATAATTCTAGTTCTCCCATAGACATAAAGGAATAAAAAAATCTGTCTGCTGCCTACAAATCTTAGATCACAAACAATGGGCCTCAGACAAGAGTTTTGCCCCAAATGTCTGCATTTTATTTTAGAGGTAGATATACAACATAAATTAAATGAACTAAAATATTCATTTGCTTGGTAACTATAATTTTCCTACACATCATTGTGCTCCACAAAGTCTGAATAAATGTGGACTTATGTTCAGTGAGTCACAGAAAAAATAAAATAATGCTGTTTACCTTTACACGTCAGCCATAGTGCTATATGGAAGTCATTCTACAATAAAGAGCTGAGAAAGTTAAAGGAGATTTTACTGCCACAAAAAGAAATTATTCTAGGTCTTTCTTTCCTGTGAAGAAGTAAAGAAAGATAGTAAAAATACCATTAAGTACAATTCTAATATTAATCTTCATAAGAATATCTATTTCACTTGAGACAAAGACTTAAACAAATATTTTATTGCAAAGGTATTTGTAACCCACCTGGATCAGTGCTCTGTGGATCTCTGGTCACACAGCAAACAAACTGGCAAAGGTATGAGTCAATATTCTTTCACTCTAATATAAAGAGGACAAGGCAGTTTGGCAAACTGCCTTGGTTACTGTTTGTCTACCAAGAAAAGAGTATTAGCAGCAAGCCTGGTCACCTAAAAGCAGGACTCAGCATGATACTCACAGTTCAAGGGCCACATTCAGGTTTAGATGTGTCTTTTAAGTCTCCCATAGTTGCCCTGACTTGACTTAAGCCTTCCTCTGCAAAAACCTGAGCAGGTCTTTAACCCAGCCATTACTTTTCTAGCAACTCAGTTGCCTCCAGGTTACAACACCCAGTGCCTGCTCTCTCCTAGACAGGTAAGGGAATAAGTAGTTAAAAAATATTAGGCCAGGCAGCACTTCCTTCAAAAGATGGTGCAGTATTTTGTTAATAACAAGCTATGCAGCTTTATACTGTAATTGCTGCCTCTGAGCCAGAGGCAGTAAAGGAGGGCAGTGGTGCTCTCTGTGCTGGGTCTTTCCCTGGTAGCCATTGTGTACTTAGGACTTATACAGTGGGCTCAAAATACGAAAAACACTTCTAAAGAGAAACTTGTTGGCCTTTAGCAGGAGGGCTTTCCAGTCACTGAGCTGAAGGGAAAGGAAAAGCAGGACTGCATCTTGACAGTGTGTCAAGGCCAAGAGTGTTTGTCAAAATTTTTCATGCATAGGCTGTGCATCTTGCAAAGCAAAGTCTTATAAGTCTTTTCTTGATGTGCAGGAAGGAAAAACGCAGAAATGTGTCTCCTTGGAAATTCCAACTAAACAGCAAACCAAAAAGCAGCCAAAGGGCACCCACAAAGGTGGTTACTTGCATTGAAGAAGCTTTGCTGGGGGTTTCCCTCTTCTGGTCAGAAGATAGTTTTAACGAGGCAGAACTCTGTGTATTGAATTTAGAGTGAGTAATACACAGAGATTGTGTGCCCAGTGGGAGACTTAGAGACTTTTGTGTTAACATTTACTTTGAAAAGAGTTTGCACAAAGGCAGCTCATAGTTTGTTAGCTGCATAAGATAACTCCATGGACAGGTTAGCAACAGAGTAATATAAACACTGAGACAGAAATTTAGGGTGTTTTTTTAAAGGTATCAGCTGTGAATTCCCAGCCTCGGGGTGAGTCATTTAGACCAGATGCAGCATTTCAAGGAAACTATTCTGGTGAAGTGACTAAAGAGTTGGATGAGGCCCAACTACAATGCATTCACAGGAATCCCATGGGTCAGGTGAAAGAAGCTGTTTTAGGGGCCTCCTGGGCCCGACAGTATTTGTAGATGATGCAGAGATAAAAGCCAAAGGAGGTGGAGTTGCCCATATAGCAGGAAGTCTCAACCAGAAAAATAGGAGCTGCACAGATGTCAGCACCCAACAACCAGAGCAACATGTGCGAAGAGCTGTCCAGGCACCTGCTGCTCCAAGCAGAAATCAACAGCTGAAAAGAATTGTGATTTGGTGAAAATATGATCCATGGAAAATATTTACGAGTCTGAAGGGAAAGGACATATACTGCCTGAATGACACTGGGAGCTACTAAAGATTGACTGATGCAGATTTCAAAAGAAATTAGGCTCCCATTAACTTTGGGGGTGTGTAAACTCTGTGGATTACATTTTGTGAGAAGTATTTCTATTGCTCTTGTACTGAGAGTTGCCTTCATCTAGGGACCCTGAAGGTATTCTGGGTTACTGAAGCAAGTAAATGTGCTTTGGAGCAGAACTGAACCCCTCCACAGAAAGCTGGCAGGAAGAGATGTGGCTCCAGGGAGTTCTTTGGGCTTCAGGTGCTTCCAGAATGAGTATGGAGTGACAAAGATTAATTGCTCCCCATGACAGCTCTAAACTAGGTCATTGTGTAATAGTATGCCTAAGTGAACCTGTTGGAGTATTTGAAACTACAGCTGTGCCATCAGGTATTGTCCTTGTCAGGATGCTGCCTCATGTGGCATCAAAAGCTGAGCTCCAAGAACAAAAATGTGATTGATATTACCAGATTCTAAGGACAACAGCCAAACATTTCACAGCATGTCATGGCAAAGAATTCTGAAACATCCCATTTTGTCTAAGTATTAGGGAAATATTTACAGAGGACAAATAATAGATGCCATTGCTGTAATACAATCCATTTACCTTGAATTTGCAAGGATTTGAGCGTGCGACTGGGTGTAGCATCAGGTGATATACCACAATGTGCCTTTTTTTTTTTTTTTTTCTTGTCATAGTGGACATCTGTGAGGTATTGGGTGGTGAAAAATGGCCTGACCACATCCACATCATCTTGAACTTCCTATACTGGAACTATTAAAAAAAAACCCTACTCAGCCACTTCACCAACAAGTGAGTCAAAGCTTTGCAACAACTATAAGAAATGTAATTCAAAATAGCAGCAAATTTACCTTCAGTCAAGAGCTGAATGTGTTATTGGTTTTGCCTGAGAGTCTGCATCATCTAGTTACACTGACATTGACAAATTAAGATAGAGCACAAACTACCGCAAGGTCTGCAGAGTACCTTTCATATTCATGCATATACCAGAGATATTTCAAAGGATGAGAAATTATCTGATGTAACAGATGAAAACTGAACACATTCAGGAAAACTCATAGGAGGAAGATCTAGGTCAAGCCAAAAGGTCTCTGAAGCTGTTTTAGAAGATTAGTTAAGAAGACTTAACTCTTGGGGGATGCCATTGGTTTCTACACTGAAACCTTGAAGAGACAAATTCACAGGATGGATGGGCCTGGCTGATAGAACAAACATTTTTGTCTCACTGATAATCTAGAATCAAGAATTCGGGGTATCCCCCCGACTTGAGCAGGCATTGTCACACTGGAGCCTGTGAGGACTGGTGAGCTTCCTTCAACCACGGAAATCACAACAGTGGTCAAACTGATAATGCTTTCAAATTCTTGCTGAACAAAATAGGGAAGAGTTGCAGAGAGCTCCTGGCTGTGATGCTGTATGGTTGTCTTTGTGGGAAATTGCTGTGTTTATATTATATCACACTTTTTGTGTTTGGTGGGTGAGGAGAGGAAAATGGAAGTTGTGCCAGGGCTTTTACTCAGAGTGCTTCTTTAAGTCTTAAACTTCTATGTGTGAATGATAAAATAACCTGGAAAAAGAAAGCTTTACACAGATAAAACCATGCCTATAATAAAGTATTCATCCTAAGGTATTTGCTTTATTTCACATTTGATCCCAGCTGAGTGAGAAGAACACCAGCAGAAATTTTGCAGTACTCCACCTAGAAAATCAGTTCTGTAAACTATAGGACCTGTGTTTGCAGGGATTATACTTTTTGATCATATAACTGCACAGATTGAAAAGAAAAAAATTAAGTTCGGACTAAAAATCAACACTGCTTTATACATAAAGAACAGCCACCACTTGTTCAGATGGAGTAAGCAGAACATCTGGCCTCCAGTTCTGTAGCTGCCTGGCTGAACAGTTTGGGAGCACTGAGGAGCTACTGCTGCCTAGGAGGAAGGGAGTGCCCAGCATTAGTCACCAGAAACCAGGTCTGAATCATTACATGGATTCCTGATTCAGCAAGTTAAACATTGGTGTGAAACAGTAGATGGGTCCTCAGCATTCCTCACTGAAGTGGCCAATGCTGGGAAAAGCAGGGGGACACCAGTGACATGACTGGAGATCCAGGAGAACCTGGGACTGAGACAGGCCACCTGGCTCTTCAAGGGCTTGGACTCAGGCATGAGATATTGGCGTGCTGGGGGCAGGATATCCTGTCTCTGGGGAGGTCAGTGACAACAAGACATGTATGGGGTGGCCCTGGGAGCCCACAGCCATATTCAGTGTTTGCCTTCCCCTGTTTATTTTTGCTCTCCCTGAGTAGACAATTTGAAGGCTCACACTTAGGCCTCCTGCACCCGGGAGCAACTGCCCGCAATTACACAAAGCAAATGTGTTTGGAGAATGCCACATCAGCAGTCCTCTAGGGTGTGCAGAGGATTTGAGCCAGCTCCGTATGATGTTTACATAAGAGGATTTGATCTAGGCTTCCTAGTGATTCACAGGGCTCTGCCCTGCTGGAGTAGCTAAAAGTTAATTCCTCTTGCTTCTGTACTTGGCTCTGGTACTCTGCTTTTTACGGCAACTGCATCAGTAATAGCAATATTGCAGCAGTCATTACAGTCCAATTTTAACACAGATATTTTTAATTGGCTTTTTTCCCCCCCATATTTTCCTAACTGTATCTTTTGTGCTTACAAACTTATATTTCAACAGCAAATCCTGCTTCCTTTATTTAGATGAAAACCAGAACACTAACATTTAGAAATACAAATGTTGCCAGGACTGTGTAAACATCCTTCTTTAAATATGTAGGTTTGCAAAAATGAAACTGGTGCCTCTGTATTTTGACGAGCTAAAAATGACACGGGTTTCAAAGATACAAAGCATGAAAAGAAATGAAAGGTTAAACTAAAAATAACTCAGTTTTCACTTGTCCTCCAGAAACTTACACAGTTTCCCTATACATGTCACCACTAAGTTACCAACTCATTTATCAATGCCCAGGTGTTTCCCTATTTAAGCAGGCGGCCAAGTAATTATTGACAGTTGTGTCTGTAAAAGTGAATAAAACAGTACAGAGGTGGTTCTGACACTAATGGAACCAGCCTTAATCTGCTACATGCAGACATAGAGCTTTTTCATCTTGGAGCAAGGTACTGTGTCTTTATTATCTTTGAGCAAAAGTCTACAGCCTGCTCAATCATTAGATCAATATGCTAGGTGAAATGTAGTAAAAAGTGTGAGAATTTCACAGAACATCACTGTAGCACTGGGTTTTGTTGATTTTTCATTAGGCATAATAGTTTCAAAAACATGCTTCCTCATACCTTTTCTTATGAATTTATATGTGTTCTATTCAAAGCTTTGGTGGTCTCTCTTCCTGCTTTTTGATCAGTGTAACCTTTCTGTATGTCAGTTTTCTGGCTTTAAAAAGATCACAAGACTCACAAACCACACGAGTATCTAACAAAGCTTCACCCATCAAAAGCTTCACCTATCAAAATTCTTAAGTGTTTTGCTTTCCCCATATTTTAGGAGCAATGTGCAGGTAAACTAGAAGGCATTAGAAATAACCATGTTTTGAGCAAAATTGAGAGTTTAATACCTGGAAGTTCAGGACATGACCAGCCCTTATTTGGCTCAGGCTTGATTATGATACTGAATGATCTCTGCTTTCTATCTGGCATGACTTCTGCTGTGCAACTTTTTCATGCAGGGTCATGGTTAAAATGTAGGTTGTTGCAGCTAATTTATCTTGGTTTGCTCTTCTTCTTGCAGATTAATTTGTTTCATTTTTAAGTATGGTGTGGCTTTCTGGATACTTCCAACACCAGCAGATGTTTCTTAAGCAAGAAGTTTGACTCCCCAGATCCATCTGTCGTCATTTGCCCAAATGGTTCCCTGGGGATGCTTCTCTTACTACTACTTCCAGGAAAGCAGGCTGATGGCTGGCTTCACAATCCCCAGCCAGGAACTCCCCTTGGCTGCTTTTCATCTAGTCCCTTTCTTCTGACACGTCCAGTTTTGGGGGGCTACAAGGAGACAGGCCTTCTCTGGAAGAGCTATTGAGTTTACTTGATACACTCAGGCAATCAGGCTGTGTCAAAGTACAATGAAAAGCAAAGGAATGTTGGCAAGAGAACATCACGCATAAGCTATGATTAAGACATTAACAGAACCATTACTTATTACTCAATTTTCTATCACAGCAACCAAGATCAAAGGTTTTTTTTATTTTATTCCCCTAGGAAAACCTTATCTGGATCAAGTTGAGTCATACCATTCAGTTTTTCTGTGGAACTCTCTCCTACATGAGCTTTTCATGAACTTGCAAATGTACTTTCTTCAGCTCAGCCCTCTATGATTGTCTCCTCCCCATTCGACACCTAAATAATTTATGCACAAGTCTGGACTTTATTGCTTACTGTTTCTTTTGGAGCCACAAGAAACTCATTTGTCTTTGAAAAGCTTAATTTAATTTCAAAGCAAATTTAAATATGTCAGTTTAGAGCTGATCTGGTTTTAATTTTTTGTCCTTTGGTTTCAATATATTGCCATTTTTACATTTTACTTCAACAGTCCAAAAGGATTATGTACTATGAAATATGAAATTATATACTAAGAGTGTTGTCACAGGAAGAGTTTGTTTCCACTGCAGTGACTTGCAATTCACTCTGTGTCTGTGTACAACTGCTGCAGTAGCCATTGTGGGAACTGACTACTGCAACTAAGCAAAAGTGCCCATGCAGGGTGGTGCGTGCAGCTGCTTATGGTCTGAGCCAGCTGGATGTTATACAGACTGGTCTGGGTATCAGGTAGCTGCACTAACCAAGAGCTCAGAGCTGTGTTGATAAGTCCTGCAGAGGGAACAGTTATGGTAAATGCACACACAGTGTCACAATGTCACGGTTTCAGTTTTCGTATCAGAGCTGGCCTGCAGCCTGGTAGCTCAAAGTGTAAGAGCAGGCAAGCAGCTCTCCACACCCATCCATACAGATATAATCCCTGAGGTATGCATATGGTCTTTTAATATTCCAGAGAGAATATCAGTTCTAAAATCCTATGTTTTCTCTGGGTTCTCAGTTCTCTTAGATGAAATTCCACCTCCACCCTGATGCGTGCCCAGACGTCTATGCCTCAGTTTGGACAGGCAAGGCTGACAGCTCTTATGTTGCTTGATGGGAAAGCAGCACCCAGAAGAAGAGCAGCATGTTCTTATTAAAAACAATTTTCTTCAAAAAATAACTAGTTATGCGGGAGCCTCAACTTAGGCTTCCTTGGCACTCCAACCAACCACAGCTCCGCATTCAAGGCAGCACTTTGTCTTTTGAATCCTTTTGTACTCTGTTATATAACAAAAGCTTGGGATGTCTCATACTCAGCCACACTTCAGCTTATGCAGACTGGGATTTGATGGACACTAGATAAAATTTTGCAAGAGACTAAAACATGCTAGCCCCATTAGGAAGACGTAGCACTGGGAACTGCAGCAAATTCCTGAAGTACTGGCTATATCCCATTTGCTCAGCCCCATGCTGTTAATTAAGTGAGCTGTAAGAGCTGTGTTAGTCCTGTCCTGCTCAGCTGGTGCCACTTCTCTCTTTTTCTGCCCTTTTTTTTCTGCCCTGCTGGGTGTCTCCTCTGAAGGGTGAAAGAGAGGAGACAACACCCATGAGCTCTACACCTCATATCCTCAGACCTCACTCCTTTCCCTAGAGCCTTATACCACAAAAAGGACTGCACAGCATACTTTAAAAGAAGGTGAAGAAATCACAAACATGGAAACTGAGGGAATAGAGCCTTGAATGTTCATACTGGTACAGTCTGTACTGGGGCTAACCCTCACCCATAAATATCTCTATAGAGCTTCTTGGGAGCCTTTATTTCCCAGTGTGAGAGATGAGATAATAAGCACTTGAAGACATTAAAGTGACATCAATCATTTCACAGCGACAGAATATCCGGGAAGATCTTTCCAAACATACAAAGCTGTACCATGAGAGTCTACCCTAGCGTTTGGTCTCATCTTTTTTTGGGTTCTTTCTATTATAACATGCAGAAGTGAAAGAGATGCTTACCCACAGCAGCAGAGGGGAAGTCAGACAAGAGTGAAGAGCCATCATTTATACAATCCAACTCAGAAACAGAAATGAAAGAGACAACAGCAGAGCAAAAGAGAAGTGCATATCTGAGAGCCTGTACACAGAGTGACAGTACTAATGATAACCTAGGCTACCTGAAAGGACAGGAAAGTCCAGACATCCCCTTACTTATACTTCATATCATAGAGCATATGACTCAGTTAAGATGGAGAAAATATTTAGTGTTGTCTAGAGGGCAATGAGAATGAGGTAATCATCAAACTCCTCAAGCTTCTCCAGAAGTGAGACTTTAAAAACACAGAGAACATGCGCAGAAAGCAGTAAAAACAGATTGAACCATTTTCAATTTTTAAGGCATTTAATCAAATTCTACCATCAGAATTTAATCCTACCTCATCCTGCAAGGTCATCTTCATGAGCAGAAGTCTCTGGTGAAGATGACTTCAGTCTTTGTGGATGAGGGGCCCAAGCAGCAACTGCAATCCACAGCATTTGATGTGCGCCCGCTTTGCACACTTCATCTATTGCTCTATTCAGCTGGTAAATTGAAATCAACAGTACCTCATAAAAATGCGCTCCTATGATACAGGTTCCATGAGTGTTGGCAGGTAATGTGGGACTGATAAACTCTGGCCAGGAATTTCAGATGGAGATGTCTGTGGCTGAGCTTCTGAACCTGCATGGAGACAAATGGATAAGTGATCAAGTGTGTTGGTGATTTTAAACTCTCCATGAAAATGAGTTGCACTTCAGTCTGAGTATGAACTAACATATTTTCACCCAAGCACAGAAACCCTTTGGCACTGGCACATCACTGCAATGCTGTTGGATGTGCTCATCAGAAAATATACCACATAGCTGAGTGCATCACTATTTTGGTAGAATCCAATTTTAATGAAAGAACAGGTTTCCAGTGAAATTTCAACACTCAGAAAAGCTTTAGGAAGTTAAGGATGCAGTCCTGTGTATCTTTGGGCTGAACAAGATATCTGTTTTATCAGCATTCTGTTCAGGCCCATTTATTTTCTATTTCTTTCTCCTTTCTCTGGTTTTCTATTGCATCAGTGGATTACTTCTGCAGTTATGGATGTTTTAGCACAAGATGCCTGCGCTTATGGCAGAAAATGCAATACACACGATTTACCATAAAATTAGCATCTATCTAGCATGATTCTGTGGGTACCACACTGTGGTACCATGTCAGCAGTCTTGGATTTCTACCAGACTATGACAGAGACTACGTGTTAGAAAAGTTCCAGCTTTGCTGAATCAGTGTGGAGTATGGGTGGAATAAATATCACACACCTGGCCATCACACCAAAATACCTATCCACTACACCTGAAATTGTGCCAGGCTGCCAAACATTGGGCGAGGCAATAATGCTGTGCTGACAGCAAACAGGGCTGTATTGCTGCACCCTTGGGGAGTAGATCTGGGAAGCCTGGCTCACACTAGCAAGGCATCTAACAAACACATGGGCAAACAGGAGCAGTTCCCTTCACTGACAGTACTAGTACGCACAAAGCTAACCTGGTGTTGAAGTCTTCTGCTGTGTCAGGTTTTGAGGTGGGATAGATATCTCCCAAACTCACCATGACCCAGTCCACAGCACTGTATGAGATAGGGCATGAGGACACTGCAAATGCACTAAGTCAAGTAACAGCCACTGTACTATAACCACACCACATCCATTTTCAGCCAGCCTCCTCCATGCCTTCATCTTTTTATATATCAAATCTATATGCCAGACACAACTAATTAGGTCATCCCAGATCAGCCCAGCCCACTCTGCCTGGTGCTAGGATCACTACAGGAGAGAGGGACAATGACCGGGCATTTGAAAGACACTGATGTACCAACAGAGAAACCTGAATTGGTGGTCAAATAAATGAGGCTAATGCTTATTTCATGCATCTTTCCAGGTGTGTATTCACAGCAACAGTTCACATTCTAGTTCTCAACAGGGATAGTACAGCTAGCACTATTGCCAGCAAAATACTGCATCTTTTTTTATTTACTGTTCTTCTCTTACAGAGATGTGGCAAACCAAAATCAGAGTCATGGCTTTTATCAGGGCAAAGCTGGAAGTGGGTTCTCATTGGGCAAGTGTGTATTGGATTATGAGCCCAATCAAAAGGTCATCATCCCTTTCTCCACAAAAGTAATTTCTGGATCATTACATTTAATTCCTAAAATGTAAAATTCCTAAAGAAATTGGGGGGGGGGGG